>JAJOOS010016392.1:0-12589 GCA_029582725.1 Solanum chiquidenum
TTTAAATTAAAATTTTCATTTTATCTTTTAAATTTTGTGCATTCTTCATAGTGAAAATCAATAATAATATCAAATTATCTCTTAAAGTGACGAAAATTAAAAAAATATATTTAAAATATTGTTAGTTCGGAATAAAAGTAGTATATATTAAATAATATATTTTTTAAAATGTTGTACTATATTTAAAAAGAATTACGAATATTAGAAATTTATTTAATAGCCTTATATAAAAAATAATATGTTAGTTACAAATAATAGAAATAATATTAAAATAATGAAAAAGTGAAATAGAGAATGGAGAGCTTTTTAGAGAGTGGTTGGACACCCAATTCTCTATTTTACTCTCCAAATATAGAGAATGGAGAGTAAAATAGAGTTGGGTTGGAGATGGTCTAACCAGCTAGGATAAAACATTGGGCATTTAATGTGGTTTTCACCACCAACACACATGGATAAACTTTCCTAGCGTTCGACATTAAAACATACACTTTTTGAATCATAAACATCAAAAGAGATCATCTCTAAAAACACACACCAAAACAAACTGTCTATAACTAGTAGAAAACTTTCGGTAAAGAGATTCGAAGTATAAAGAGCAAATATACAAAGAGATCAAAGAGGGTTCAATATCTACCCTCAGTCTTTACTAGCTCCGCACCTGCTTATGGGTTCAACCTATTTTTAGTATATGAGTTATATATATATATATAGGAGTTCATATTATTGCAATTTTTCTTGATTTCTTACGCATAAAATTATACTCCACATTAAAAGTACTTAATTCAAATAAACTGTTATTTTAAAATTGTATTTACCCAAAATTGAGGGGGATTTATAAGAATAATAACATTGTAGGTAACTACTCATCTTGAACTTTTGACCTTTAGTGTTCAGTCAATATAAAATTAAATTCAATAAATTTTGACTTTTGATCTTGAAAATGACATTGATGATGAGACCAATGGGAATGAAAAATTCAATAATATCCATTAGTAAGCTCATTCAGAATGAATAATCAATTTTTATTTTATTTTATTTATAATAATATGATTTATAATTACATAAAAATATATACTCTTTTTTTCTAAATTTTATATTCAATCAAATAAGGTCTAGATAAGTTTCATAAATGCCTTTGCTATTCTAGCAAGAAACCTAAAAGTAATGATACAACATGTGTTCAAAACGGATCTCTCCCTAAAAGGTGGGCTAAGATATACAATGGATAATATTACCAACTTTTAGCGGTAAATTCGAAATTTTAACTGTATTCACATAAATTAATTTATTGAAAAGTTCATTGAGATGTGAGAAAGTTCTTTAGGAAGATGCTTGTAGTGAAAATTGGAGCAACAAAAGCAAGCAAAAAAGGAAAAAAAAAATGCACCACATGACTGAATCTTGTAGAAGATAGTTTTATACTTGTGACTGCATTTATTAATCTATTTCATGACTTAAAAAGAAAAAAAAATATTCACATATTGTTTATAGACTTTATACTTACCTTATATATTTATAATTATAGGGCCATTCATATTTTTTAATATGTCGATTATTGATAAAAAATATAAATTTAAATATTATTATAATATTTGACTGAACACATTTAAACTTCGAACTCAAATCGACAATAATGATTTTGTTATCTCTATTTCTTTGACTATATCGACGTGGAATTATAAAAAAATGTATTGCAAGTATCATCCTAGAGAGCATTCTAGATAATATTCTTTTTTTCCACCAGTTAAAGTGCTTTGAATTCTTCTTGTTACTTGGTCGCTATTAATTTTATAGTTTAACACTTTAACTATTTTTATTTAATTTATTTACTATTTGAAACTTACTTATCTTACTAATTCAGATTCACACTTATATAATTTATCAAGTGAGGAAGTGCTTCCTATAATTTATTTTATTCTCAAAATTAAAATTCGAAACTACTGATTAAAGATGGAAAAATCTCATTCATTTCATCGCATTTGTGATGAAAGTATAGTTTAACTCATTTCACATTAACATATCCAAATTGAGTTTATATGTCTGTTATTCTAATAACGTCCGTACTAAAGGCTTTACGTCTATTCTATTAATTAATCAAATAAAAAATAATAATTAAGAAACAAGACTAAAAGAGAAATAACAACCACTTCAATAATTAATTAATTAGAAGAACAACAACCTTGACAAGACAACACAAATAATAATTTAGATAAATAATGGGGAAAAAGTTACGTAATGTTTTGGTTGGTATGATATATAGTTGATGATATAATATTTGTTCATACTAAGTAAGTATACAATCAACCAAACCGAAATGAGTTGTATGAGTTGGGATACGTTGGATCCCTTCACTCTTAATCAAAAGCTTTCGATCGATTTGAACTTATGAAAAAGATTTTTTTTTTTATTGGAAGCGTCGCTTAAGATTTGAGCACTGTAATGTGTAAATTTAAATTTAGCTAGACGTCAATACAAGTACCAAATATCAGGCGAAACCAAAAAAAAAAACTACAATCTACTAATTAAGATTGGTGCTTGCTAACAATACTATGTTAATTAGTTTGTTTTCTTACTTACTCTACACATGCTCCTTTTTATTGTTTTTATATTTTTAATAACCATTGTTAGATCACGATTTTCCCAAATTAAAGAGAGCAAATAATATAGAAAATGGAATTATAAATAGGAGAAAAGAGTTGGATATTAGTTAGTATGTTTAAGATCCCTTATCATGTGTAATTTCCCATTAATTAATTGTTTAATTACATAATTGATTAATACACATGCAGTCGTTTTACACTCCATATTATATTTGATAAATAAATATGATAATTAATGTCATTGACTAAATTTAAAGAGTTTTTAGCATGATTGAGCTGTCATAATTAGAGTCAGATCTCTGATATTGATTTAATCTCTTCGTGGTTAGATGATCATAATGATGTATATTATGACTGTCATATTATTTTTTCATATAAAGATTTTAATGATAGAAAATTAATCATTGTGCAAGAAAATCACTTTCTTTATAAGTCTCTTAGAAAATATTAATTATGAGGAATTTTAAAAAAAACATTTTACTTGTATTAGTAACTAAAATATAATATTTCTTCATTAAATATTTACTTATAGATGAAAAAGAAGTAACTAATTGTATCTTGAACTTCTAAAGTGATTAAGTGACATATAATTTGAGATAACTAATTTTTAAAGAAAAAATTATTTTGGCCAGAATGGTATTTTATCTTTTTAAACATTTTTACCCTTTTAACTTTAATATCTTTTAACTAAAAAATGGAAAAAAGATAAGTTTATTTTAAAATAAAAAAGATATTAAATTTTTTGTAATTCTGGCCATATTTTCTGCAATTTAGCATTATCCTTTTTAAAAATCATGACAAAAATCGTTATTACTCCATTATTTTTGGCAATTTACGTAAAGAATTTAATAAGCATTAATGGAACTAATTAATTCAGATTCTTATATTCTTAGCTTTTCTCGTATAATATCATTAATTTTATAAGCTTGTCATCTACTAGCTAATGGTACGATGAATTGTTGGAATATTAATTAGGTGGATTCTATATAATATCATGTAGTGTAAAAATAATAGAAGAGGGAGATAAACATGATTTGAAACACATTTATATCACTAAAAAACCTTTATTTTTAAAATCGTTAGAGAATCATAATTTTTCGTTAATAGGATTCATAATATAAAGAAGCTCTAAATTAAACGCAATAAGAAGTCAATGATTCGTATGCATAGTACAATTTTTCAAAATTAAATACTCCTTGGATAAGTATATAGTTCCACTAATATAACAACATAATTACAAGAGAGACTTTTATAGGTTAGATTTGACAAGAAACACTTCTAATTAAACTCACATTTAATAAATGATTTTACACTCACTATGAACTTAGCCGTAATTACATAAAATCATACCTAAATAAGTTAAGAAACTACATACCTAAAATAATTAAATTAAGAAGATAAATGAATCTAGACACCTAACATTAAAAGTACTCTACTATTTCCCACGTGAACTCATCATCACTTGCTATTTCTATTAGGACTCTTGTTTTTTCCCTCGATATTCGATATTCATTTTGAGTTCTGAAAAAAATTACTAGCATTTGTGTTGGAAATCTCGCATTAAGAATATAACGACGTTCTCCAACAAATAAAATATGACTTCATGTTTTAACTTAATGAGTACTAATGGTGTCAATTGGACCAAACATGAGAACTAATTTTATGCTGAGAAGGGGACCATAAGTTAAAAATGGGTTGACAAATTAAAAGTGGAGGCCCAATCAATATTGTTACATTCTTTTTGTTTGTCTAATGGTGAATAATATATGTACCAACAAAATATGAAACTAACTGGAAAAGGGAAGGAAAGACAATATTTTTAACATTACTTTCACAATGAGAGAAAAGATAAAAGTTGATTCTTTTCCAACAAAATATCTAAAGTAAAGAAACTTTGTCCATTAACATATATTCCACACCCTTCACTTATTTTGTCCACATGGTGTTATTAGTTAGTGATTGGGAAAAAAAAAATAATGGTGGGGAGAGAATATTGCAAGTTGCTCCTTATTGGTAGAATAATTAAGAGTGGTAAATTAATTAGCTCATAAAAATATTTGATGGGTTAATGATCTACTCATGTGTTAAATATGAAACTCATTTTTACCAACTTAAATTTTAGTTAAATATATAATCAAAGTAGATTCATGAAAATTATTAGAATTTTTTTTTAATGTGATATTATTATACATTATTATAACAAAGAAAAAAAATTGGGTAAGTAAACAAATTATAAGAAAACAAACAAAACAAAGACATTACATCAAAATTATGTAAGAATTGGATTATATTCGACTATGATAAATTATATATTTTGGACATCTTGATCGAACTTGTTTCAGACTAGATAACGTTTACTTGAGTTAATTAATGTTTGTCTATCTATTAACTCGTTCGTTTTGATCCCTCTTAATTCAATACAATCACAACTCCATTTGACATCTTTTAAGCATAATCGTAGATCTTTTATATATTGATATATTATACTTCACGAAAAACAGAGAAAATTAGCAATTATGTGCACATACATTACAACGTAGGCACATTTTTGGTACACTTGATTAATATTAGTAGTGTTGTTGACATACCAACAATTAAACACTAATTAATCACTTGTTGACATGACGACAGACTTTTCTAATCTCCCCTTGATCACCACTAAGTGGATTATTTTCCGACAAAATAATCAAAGATTTAGCAAATTGATCATTAAAATAAGAATTATTAGCAGCAAATTTCACCACAAATGGATAAGTTGTTGGATCAGACACTAATTGTTGGTCCAAAATTAATAACCCTTTGTTGCTCATAATGTTTTTGTAGTACAAATTGTCCCACACCATTGGATTTATATGGTCATTTCTAGCATATTCAACTGCTTTCGGGTCGGGTTGTGGTGATGGGCATCGGGTTTTGAGATAGTTTGCAAAGTCCGGGTCAAGAGTCGGGTCAACCATCGGGTAGAGTCTATGTACTATGTTTACACAATGAACTCGTCCGACCGTGTGCGCCCCTGCATCAACAATCGATCACTATTATATTTCGAAAAGTCAAATGAGTTTTTCTTTTAAAAATAAATAAATCGAAATAATAACTATATTGACTTATACTAGTCGTACAATTTCTCTGTCATCTCATTTTATGTGACACTTTTCGTTTCTCAAAATTTAGATTATGTAAAATTGTAATGTATTAACGTGAGAAATGCTTTGTATAGTTTTTGAATATTTTAGTTTTAGAACATTAAGTTGATATATATAATCCAATTGCTTCAAAGATTAGTCAAACTGACTCTGAAACAAAACGTGTCACATAAATTGAGACAGAAAAAATAATATTAGGGAGGATGGTTTACCAAGTAGAGCAACAGTTCCTTGAGTATCGACACCAATTGAATTGAATCGAGAAAGAACTAAAGACATTGAATCATTGTGATTTGGAATGAAACTCTCAACTTCAGCTAAGTAGCTATCTTTGCTGTCCCATCTGCCTGTTTTAATTTCAATTTGTGGCCCTCCTAACTATTTCAAACACGCAGAATAAAATTAGCTCGTGAAAATATGATTCGTTAAATACTTTTAAATTTTGATGAGTTAATTATAAAAGTTATGGTCAATAAATCTAATTAAAAAAAAAACTTTCTTTGGGGTTTGAGATGTTATGCTTAAATAAAGAAGAAGAAGAAAAATTCACTATTAATTTATTTTTTTGGGTAAGTGAACAAATTAAATTTGGTAAAAAGAAACAGACAAATTAGGCTATAACCCATTGTTAAATCTATTTTCAGCTGGCCCAACTAATTTTTGGACATAATTGGGCAAAATTACTCTTGGTGGTTTACAAAAATGACCTAGGAGTTGGTGGTCTTAAACTTTTTTACCTCGCTTGTCTCATGAGCAAAACTTCACGTTTGACAGAGTTGACTTTGAACTTTGAAGGTATGCTTAATTGCTCATGTGGCAAGTGGGAGTCAAAATTTTAAAATCACCAATTTTCAAGGTCGTTCGATGTAATTTCCTGACTGACTCATTTATTGATTCAAATTTTATCTGTTCAAATTCAATCTAGACCACCTATTTGTCATTCCTAATATGTAAACCACATATATATACTTAATTTTATAAGAGAAAAATGAAGTTGATGAGAGGAGGCTAAATACATTTAACTTACCATAACAATACCATCCCTAGCAGAAAGAGCAACAATATCAGCACAAGAAACAATATTGGGACATTCATTCTCAAGAGCCTCTTTGATAGTCTCAATATACTTGAAATTTCTCATCCCAAAGTTTCTTTGAGATGTCTTCTCTGATGTTTGTTCCTTTGTTTTGTCCAACAGTATTGATGCATCACATGACTTCCACCAACAATATTCACCATTTAATGTAATCGGAAAAAAAATGTCACATTTCTATATTTGATAAACTGGGGTCAGTTGGTTATTGGGCTTGGGATACGAATCTAGATATAAAATTATTTGAATTATATTACGTATATTTTTCCCGTGTTTGATATTGGTATTAGCTATAATATTGAAACAAATTTTATACCAATATCTTGGTATGTCTATTTATTTCATATTCAATGTGAGATTACAATCGTAGAATAACCTTATTCCGGATCAAATGACCCCTCAATAACATGAGCTTAGCCATAAAAATGACATGACATGTATAAAGATCACAAGTTCTTAAGGTACTTTTGTTATATGCACTAAAAGTTTTTTTTAAAAAAAATATCTTTTAAATTTTACGTTCAGTCAAACATAGTCGTATAAAAATATATATTACCTTAACCATGCAATCATGAAATAGATTTCTGATCCAAGAAACTGCAGTATTCCCATGCTTGTGGTACAACTTGTTGACTTGTTCTTTTATGATTTCTTCAGCTCTTGGACAACTCTCTGAGTAGTAATTTAACTTGAGATCACTTTTTGCTGAAATAAAAAAAAAACAATTACCACATATATATTGTTAATAATTCATAATTACAACTAGAAAAGGGAAAAAAAAATATACTTAGACAAAAAGGTCGTTTTACTTCTAAGTAAAAAAATAAAATTGAAGTTATATAAATGAAAATGAAGCTTTAGAAAAAGCTCGGAATATTTACATAGTTTCATGCCACTATAATAAGTAAATCTATTTAATAACATTAATTGATAATATGAAATAAATGGTAAGTAACCTGGTTACTCTTCCTTTCTATGTCCTAATTTATGTGAAGAGGTTCGGAATACGGGGTCAAAACACTAAAGTTGACCGTAACTAATGTTGTAAAATATTTTTTACTACAAAGTTTGAAAAATTATAGTAAAAATAAATTGTCTGACTCCAAATTTCAGATACATCTTCACATAAATTAAAACAGAACGCATATATATATATATATATATGATAACTTCATTATACTATGGATGCATATAGTTTAAGCCAAAAAAACAAATAGATAAATATAAGGGGAGAAGTACCATAATGAATGTGGAGGAGTAACACTAAAAATAGAGTGATGAATGTTGATGAGGGACCAAAATGTTGGGTTTTTGTGGCCATATCTCTAGTCTTGTAATTTTCCTCTTAATATCAAATGCCCAAAATGCCAAATCCTTATATAGTAAAATTAAAGTTTATGTTAGTGTAATGTAAGTGGAAGAAGGATAAAAATGCAAGCATAGTTCCACTAAGACACTATCTTTGACCTTTAATTTTGGCTACAAATATTCACCCACGCATGGATTTCTCCCACTGAAGGCAACTACTCAGCAGTTATATATACCAACAACGTAAATATCACTCGTTCGAGTCTAATATGAATAAGTGAATTGCTCAAAATTTAAATTTTCTATTTCATATTTGCCCTTCAAGATTCTTCACTACTTAATATTTTCTAGGAGAATAGTTTGAAATAATCAAAAAGGCGATGGTATGGAGAAAATAACATTTTATTTATGTCCTAAAATATTTTTCTTAAGAGGTGTGCCACGATCGAACATTTCACTTAATATGGACTAAAAAGAGAGTATTATTTTTCAGTCTATAAGAATTAGACATTGACAAAACATATATGGACCAACAAGGATTGAGGTGGAGTGGTAAATACTCCTTCATCGAGTGCACCTGAGTATACAGTCGTCTTTGTTAGGGAGTGCTTTACACTTTACCCCAATATGGGACTTTTCGGAGCAAAAACGAATTTAATTAGATTCTAATATTTTTTTATCAGACTTTAATGTGAATATCAAACTCGAATATGAAACAAAAATAAAAGTCTAACATATCTGGTCCATCAACAACTAAGGTCACAATAGACAAGAAGAACATTGATTACATATGGAATAATATGTTTGACATTTTGTATGGCTTTGCCACCCCTTTTGTTGGTGAAACAAACAATAACCACAATTTAGTGGGAAATTTCATAGTGGGGAGTGCAGCATTGTTATCAAATATTGGAAATCACATAACTAAGAGGGTGTTTAATTAGATTAAAAGTTGGTGAAATTTATTTTCAAGTTTTTGATTTCTGGAAATGTTTAGCAAATATAAAACTAACTTTAAATAAGTAAAAAAAAAATGACTTAAAATAAGTTAGGAAGTGTTTGACAAGGTTAAAAATAACTTACAATAAATTAAAAACTCAAAAATAGGTCTCCCCTACTTTTATTTTTTAACTTAAAAGTCATTTAAATTTGATTTTTTTTATTTTTAATTTAAAAAATAATTTTTTTAAAACTAATCCATACAGACTCAACTTCTCATAGCTTGACGTGTGCTTGTGATATTGCCCTTTAACAAAATTTCACTCAATTTGGATGCATTTCTCAATATTCAATAAGCTTGTCAGGTAAAAAATAAAATAGAAATGAGAATCTACAAAGATTTTTTATTATATAAAACCAGTAAAAAAGAATCAAAAAAGAAAGAAATTCCCATACAGTAACTCACTGTTTTTCACTCCATTCTTATCCAATCTCTATTTTCCACTTCCTCTTTTATTTGGTAACTAAATTTGTATTTATCGCCAAGCGTCAACATTACAAATTTACAATACCATAGTCAGTATAAATTTATATAGGAAAAGACTATATCAAAATCTTCCAACATTTTAAAACAAGAGTTAAGAATAGTAGTAAATGACCATAAATACAATTGATTCCACCGAATTAAATTTACGAGATATTGGCATCAGTTATGTTTGATAAAAAAAAAAAAGTAATGGTAGATAATGTTGTCTTTGAAGGCTAATAAATATGTCATTAATTCTTTTGAGTAAAATTAATTAGATAAATTTCTAATAATCCTTAATATTTTTAATAATATGTTTCTAACAAACTTTAACAAGTTATGTGAACCACAATAATAAGCTATGGTTGATATGACTTTTCGTACTACCCAGCATGCACTTACCCCACTGTTACTTTTTTGGTGGCACTCGTTGTCCCTCTAAAATTGTCATCAAATTTATTTAGACACTCTAATTAGATTTTGTTCATTTTAGACACCTTCTATTATGTGTTGGCGTGCCATTTTGACACATTTTTGACAAGACATAATACATAAGCATGACCCTTAACTTGACGTCAGTTGGTAACTATGACCTTTAACTTACTTAAACTTGTATAAAATTGAACAAATAGACACATTCGTCCTACATGACACCCTACATGACAATTTTGTGTCCTACATGGCGTCCTACGTGTATTATGCCATGTAGGACATGTGTGTCTACTTGTTCAATTTTAAACAAGTTTAAGTGTCTACTTGTGCAAACTCAAAGTTGGAGGGCATAGTTGTCCGTTGAAGCCAATTTAAGGGTCATGTTTATGTATTATGCCTTTTGATAACCAGTCAAATGTGTAAGGTATGTGTAGCATACTCGTTGATGACGTGTCAAAAATAGCGAATTAAATAAAGACATGTGGCATATATAGTGAAAATAATACTTACATAATAAATTTTGATGAGTAGAAAAAAAGAAAGAAAAGGGTTTGAAATAGATTCAAACTTTGATCGAAATTGTTGTAACAATCCCAAACTTTGGGCAGGACCTATTACTCCTGCCCAAAATTTGGAATTGTTAACGCAATTTCGGTTCAAGTTCAAATATATTTGAGACCTATTTCCCAAAAAAAAAAGGTCAATGATTTAATGACATATGGCAACTTTTTATCCAAATAATTTTTTTTTAAAATTAACCACTTGCACAGCAATTCCTATGTTTTTTTCTCCACCACCCCACTTGCACCCATTCCTATGTTTAAGCTTGAAATATCTTTGCGATGAAATCCGTTTCTTCCTCTGTAGTATCATTGGATCTATTTCTCCATGGAAGGAGTTTAAGTTTTGAGAAATGATGGCTAAAAATGGGGAAGAAACGAAGAAAAAAATAAAATAAAAATAGGTTAAATAAGCTTTCCACACGAGGGTAAGCAGTCTATCACATTCACTATGTCATGTCAACAAAAAGTGTCAAAATGATATAGCGGGATATGACACGAAGTGTTTAAAATGAACGAAGTCTAGTTAAAATGGTGTAAGTGAAAATTGGTGTCAACTTTAATCCTAAGTTAGCAGCATTATAACTGCTAGTTAATGGAGTAAATCAACTAAATCATCAGTAAAGCATGTGGTGCTGATTTTATTTTGTATATATATAATAATAAAAATTGTGAGTGGAATTAAGTCTAGTTTTAAATAATGTGGTTGGATTTGTACCGTCTGATTTTCGACGGCCAAATATAACTAAAAAGTACTCGTTGGAAAATTGAGACGAAATTCCGATAGATCATCGTCTAAAAAAAAATAATGAACATAAATTTGATAAATTATAATAATAGTGATGAAAGTTTTTCTTTTTACCTTAGAAGAAAAGATAATGTTGAAGGATTATTCATGTTTTGCTATCGCCTTATCGAGACAAGTTTTGATTCATTAACTCATCCTTCTCAACAGTTGACTTCGTATTTGTAAACGCTATCCACTTCAAGTCAGCATTTTATCGAATATAAAATTTCTTATGCTTTTTATCAACATCAGTTTTTTTGCTTCGCGATCGCTGCTTCAGACTCTAAAATAATCAGCTCAACTGTTATCTTAATCCAAATTTGTTTTCCTTTGTCTTTTACCTAGGCCAACAAAACTGCCTATCAATCAGTTGTTTTTGCCTACGGTTCTTTTTTATTTTTATGTTTTTTTTAACTCATTATCATATTTATGATATTACTAAACAATTAATGACCAAAATTTTGGCAATGTGGGTGGTAGCGTTTACATTCACAAAATTGTTTGGGTTGGATTTAAATACACTTCTTGGCTCATATGTTTTCTAATATTTCAAACAAGTATTATTTCTTGAATTGATACACATGTACCTTTAATCCTTCAGGTAGGAGATATATGACTCCACTAGGTAGCCACGTATACTTGGGTAACTATACATCTCTGCTTGTTTGAATTTTTTCAATTTTTTCCCTAATATTTATGAGATCTAAGTTGTAGCAATAGTAGAAGATTATATTTTGTCTAATTCGGAAAATATACTAAAATTTTCAACTTTGTTTCATTAAAAACACTATATGTTGTATCTATACATATTGATTTCTTCAAAATAAAAAATCTGTACAAACAACTTATTCAACGTATTTATTTATATTTGTAGAATTATTTCAAATTAATAAAATATTAATCATATGTTGGAATATACTATCTTGGATTTCATTATAAGAAATCTTAACGATAAATTTGAAGATGAATAATTTTATTCAAGTTCCTAAAATATTAGACAAATATTTTGACAAAGGTATATTGTCATTCTTGTCGTGCGAGTGGAAAATGAAGGGAAAAGGTATATACTATTTAAATTTGTTTGCTCATTCTTTACCTTAAAATATTTTATGGGTATTTTATTTAGATATTGGTATTTATTTATGTCTAGTCGTCTATCTAATTCGGAATAATGGAATAATTTTAGATATATATATATATA
>JAJOOS010016393.1:0-10772 GCA_029582725.1 Solanum chiquidenum
ATATATATATATATGGGGTAAGTACACCAATTTTCACAACAACATTTGTTTTGATGGTGTTTAGCATGTTATAAGTGCAAGGCTCTTTTTCTTAGAAAAGAGGCAATGGAAGTGTGTATGCAAGACAGCAAGCTTTTAGTCTCTTACAGTGTCACTTGTGCCAAGACTGATTGCCAGATCTCCATAAGTGTTAAGGTTCAACCCTACAGGATCCAAAGGTTCAGTTAGTAGTAGTATGCCAATGGATGAGAATTGGATTCTTGTTGATGGTGTTCAACAACAACTGCTACCATGTCTCAGTCCCAAACCAGTCGGGTGTGTGGACAACCACAGATAATCTAGAGCGTCTCCATTACAACGGGAAATCGGATGTGCAAATAAAATGAGTCATCTACGCACTAGAATCTCTAGTGGCACAAACGAGAGCTGCTTAAGTAGATAAAACATCATTTGCAAAAAAAGAATAATTTAAGTTCTTGTTCATCGTGAAAAACTGGAAAAAACAAGGAATTCACCTGCTAAGCTGTTGGGGTTGTCTCCAGACCATTGAACGACTACACAATTTTTGTTGAAGTGGTACCTGCAGCTGTTTCTATCAGTGGAAACACAAACTAACAGAAGAATGAAGTAGAAATTGGCAACATAATGAGCAAATGCATCATAGATAATACAATATTTGCTATCGTCGGGACATTATATGCAGATATGTTTCTAGATTAGACTTGAAAATACCAAAATTTATGTGACTTAGTATCGTTGGTTCATCCAACAAGTTGTTAGGTTAGAAGGGTGATTAGGGCGTCATGCGGAAGCTTACCATTGCAAATAATATATATGATTGATAAATTAGACAACAGAAACTTGTACTAAAAACATAATATTATTATATGAAAAACTAATAAAATACTAAAACTGTTGAGAGAGAAAAATCACCCAATAAACAAGACTCTTTAAATGACTACATTGTGGATGTTATTGTGTTCATGGTATGAGAAGAGAGGTCTTCAATTTATAGATCTCCTAACTTTTCCTCTAAGGAAAGAATCAATCAAATATGAAAGAAAAATATATTTTCCTTTCATGAAAAGTAAAAATATTTATGGTAATGTTTTGTTTTTTCTTTTAGGAAAAAATAAATTTCAGATAAAGTAAAAAAATCAGGGCAAAACCCTAACACAAGTGCCTCCGAATTGAAGGCAGAAAATATTCACAGTGATACTCCAGATGGAAAATATTAGCGTGGTTACCTTTGGTAGCAGCTTAACTTTGATAGGATACTGCAGCAACAACCATAACACAGTATAACCCCACAAGTGGGGTCTGGGGAGAGTGGGGTGTACGCAGACCTTAACTCTACCTTTGTGGTCGATGGAATGCTAATCAGCTAAAATGAAGGGTGGAATACTCATACTGAAAGAAACATTACTCTTGAGATGAAACGAGATAGCTTCATAGAATCAGATATAAAAGATGATGAACAGAAGCAAAGACTAGAATGGATAAACTATTGTAGAAGGCAACAAAATTTTGTAAATAGCATGTCAATTTTTATTAACCTCTCAACATAATAGGAAGCAATAGAACCAGCAACAGCATAAGCAGGAGCTAACTTCCCAAGTTTCTCCTCTAAACCAGGTGCAGTAGCCTAGAACAAACACAACCAACTGCAACATTTACGTAAGCTACTAAAATTTAACTACAGTAACATGATTAAACTAGATTTCACCTCCAGAGCTATCTTGGACCAAGTTCTGTGCTCAATGTCCATGAGATTCATTCCTGCTCCATCGGTTTGATCAATGCAAGCATAACCCCCAATAAGTAAAGATGCCATAAAAGAACTAACTAAGGATACCCTCTCTGTATTCTGATAAATTTCAGGCTGTGTTTCAAAAATCTTTCGAATTTGAGGACCGACATATCTTTCATGTGCACGAGAACCAGTAAGTTTGGCCAGCTCCAGACCACCACCTACAGCTATCTCAATAGCTTTGCATTGTTCTGTTGTGCTGCAGTCCATCCATATGGGCGATTTTTCGATTGAAAAAGCATCAAGAAACTGATCCACAAGTGGTTTTTTAGGATCCAATGATGATAGTATTTTAAAACTCCCATTCTTCCAATAAACACTACCATGTTGCTGAGCACTACCAGAAACAGCAGCAATTTTTCCAAAGTTCAAATTTGACATTTCAAGTCTGTGGAGAATTAGGTCTAATGCTTCCACCCACATCAATGTTGGTGATACAATTCTACCATTAACAACTTGGTCTCTAAAGACTCCACCTTTGGTATTGTAGTGAGGCAACTCAGAATCATAGTTCACAAGTTCTGATATAATTATGTTAAGATAAGCATCTAACACAGTTGCCTTCAGTGACCTAAGAAATCAAGAACCAAATAAGTTCTTCAGTTAAAGATCCAATTTTTAATCAGTTTTCTTGATTCTTGAACACTTTGCAGGAGTACCCAGTTCAAGAACAAGCAGAAGCAAGCAAAAGGGGTTAAGCATATTGCTTCAAGTTGAAAAAAAGAAAAGATTTTTTTTGATCAACTGTGCTATCTAATTTTCAATTAGAAATATGGAAGAACTTACTGAGTGGAACAATCAAAACCTAGGAACAATGAGTCCTGAGGAAGGGAGCAATCATCCATATAAGAAAACTTTATAAAAAATTTAAGCAACTTGGTTGAAACTTGAAAGGGTAAAGATATGATTTTTAACAAGAAAATCACAATATCTAAAAGATTTTAATACTTCAAGAGAATGAATCTAATCCTGAAACGTAAACAATTTGTCACCTTTCCCCAGTCATGTGGTAGACTATCCATGATAAAAATAAATTGATTTTCTATTGTCACATTTGATGGACAGCTATTTTAATTTTAATTAGGAAATAAGAGACAAATACTTAAAAGACACATCGTTTTCTGTTTTGTTCCTCTATTGTTGCACTTCCAATATTTCATTTTAATTTAATTAGGATATAAGAGACAAATACTTAAAAGACACATCTTTTTCTTTTTTGTTCCTCTATTGTTGCACTTCCAATATTTCATGAATTATAGCCTGTTTGGTTAGGTTTTACTTTGGCCAAAATGCGTATTTAAAATATTGATTTAGAGGTAAAGTATTTCTGCCAAGTTTGTAGGGGAAAAGTGTATTCAAATAGTGTATGCAATTTAAAATCATTTTTCATATTGATTAGTCAGACACAATCTATCGTCACAAAAAAACACTTATCAGAATAAGTAGATTTTCGGAGTTTGGCAAAACAAGAACAGCACTTGAGCAAGACATGTTGCATTTGAGAACTTGTTAGAGAGCAAATCATGCATAAAAAAGTTATGTTCTCTCTCTCAAGTTGTGCAATGTAATTATATTTACACTGGCTATCTTACTAATCTCTTATTCATTTATATATGTCATATGGCATCACCACTAAAACTTAAGGCGCAAATCATCATGAATTCAAATATTCAATCATCTGATAGGCCTGTCGAATCTGCTTACAGAGAGTATTATAGGTTTATTCTAACTGGAAAAAAAAAGAATTTAAAGAGAGTTCTCATCAGGCTCAAGGATAAATAAAGATCACAAACGCCCCAGCTTTTCAACGAGGCGATTCTCAATTTCAATTCTCTTCTTCATCAATGTAGCATACTTGGCGACAAGCTTCTGGTCTCCTGCTGTTGCTGCGAGCTTGCAGTTAAGTGATGTCTTGTCCATCTTGTCCATGTACATGGATGAAATCGGCACAAAACTTCCCTTCTTGTTGCATAACCAACCATGAGCAGCCCTCAAAGCAGCACCTAGGGAAGCCGAGTCTGCAAGTAGGAAACAAGATTTAAGAGACGATGACAATCCATCCATGTCATTCTTGATTAGGTTGTCGTACAAGTAGTTATTCTTAGTTAGGGATAGCGACCTACTGGATAGGCAGTAGACCGATGAGGTATTTAAGTGAAAGGAAACAACCGAGAGATTAACTAACCTGGCTGTTGAACAGTGTAAACATCACATCCAAAGATGGAAGCTATCAAGCTTAGAATGAAATTGTTAGCAGAAGCACCTCCAGTTGCAATTATTCGCTTTGGAGGAGAAGGCATTCCAAATCTTTCAGCATGAGCTCTCTTGGAAAGAAGTTGTCCCTCTACGATGGCTCGAACCTGCAGATAAATTTGTGATTCATAAATGTAAGTTACGTCTGCTTGAATGTCCACTTGATATCTATGCACAAAATGTGCAAATGAGCAGGCAAGTATCTTCACATGAACACTGTTTTAACACCTAACCTCAGAAGGGGGATCAAACTCTTGCACTTCCTGCTCTTTTATTCCATCAAGAGAATCTCCCGTGAAGTTCTCAAGGATATAGCGGTGGAAACCAACTGCATGAACCAGTTATTTCTTACTCAGAATTACCAGTATAATTGTTTTGATGAAAATAAGTACCAAGATACACACTCACAGATAAAGATCAACTTTTTAAATGCTAACAAACTAGTGAGCTTACCTGGGAGGGGTGGCAGTATCTCAAAATCCTTATAGTAAAATCCTAATCTACCACCTGCAGCAGATATCAGAATCATCTCAAATCCCAGAAGAAATAGCATATATGTACATCATTGTTGTACACTTTTACTAACCATTTAGTGGAGGAGTTTGCAGCAGATATTTGTTGAAAACATCCCAAGACTTTTCAGCATAATGATTGCGTATATCTGCCAACGATATGGTTCATATTCAATAAAATTGACTTTAGGTACTAATCCTTTTCTACTATCTGCTGAGATCAATATGTTTTACCTTCACGAGCCAGTGATCCATTTTTATAGCACAACATTACCATGTAGCTTTCAGTATCGACGGGATTAGGGAAAACATGCCCTTCCATGCTTGGATTATGATCCTTTGTTATTCCGAAAACCTTTTAATAGAAAGAGCATCATTTGGCCTCCATATCAAGAATATGTACAATACTGTTTCCAAAGAATGCTTGTGATAATGTAAGAGAGAAGCAGTAAGTCCAGGGTGTTGCGACAGAAGCACTAAATACATAGGCAAAGATTTTAGTCCTTTAGCTAGAAGACAGTATGATAAGTACTGTCGCCAGCATTGTTTAACCCTTCATGCCTTTACGTGGTGATTTCCAATTAGTAAATAGCTTTATTTTCTTTGGTCAATTTGCATAACAATTATCAAAAGTTGAACCATTATATCATATAGAAACAAAAAGAGCTGATATTATGATACTTAGAACTCCTAACTTATGGCTTTTGACTTACAAGTCAAAAGCTACAAGCCCATCCAAACAGCCTCTAATAACAACCCAAACAAATGGGAAAACCCCAACTTACTTCTACTTGCATAAGAACTATAAAAAATTGAACTATTATATCATAAAAAAGGACGATATTATGGTACTAATAACAACCAAAGCAAATAAAAAAATCAAACTTACTGTATCACTAGTGCCAAGACTAATTGCCAGATCTCCTGGAGTATTTAAAGTCAACCCTACATGTCAGAAAGCCAAGTAATCAGGACATAGTAAACTATGAGCTAATACAACTTTTAGGTTGATATACATGAAAAGCAGTACTGTACAAAGGCAGAATGGCAAAATCACACACACACACAAAAGAAGATTTAGTTCTAAAACAGATAAGCACGACAACATTTTTGGACCTCCTCACACGCAAAGTAATGTCTCAAGGATTATCAATTTATCATAAATCAAACTTGTGAGTGAATGTTTACGAGATTGTACCATAAGCTCTAAGATAATTGAACAATATATAAAGCCCAAAACTAGCTGATGGCCCAGAACTTAATTCTAATACATCAGAGCAATCTACTTCTATGTCCATACTCGAGAGTCGAGTAACTCGATACTCAGCCCCATCCCCATCAACTTTGATGGAGAAAAGTTGGGATGTTGAATTGGGCACAAAATATAACTGAATTAGGCCTTCATAAGTTTGACATATACAGTATGGGAATCAAAACCATCTGGCAGTGCGCATCATTTGCAGTAAACTATACAGGAGAACATCCCAAAACAACGACCACATAGCAAGCGAGAGAAGTATCTAACAGAAAATACACACAGAATTTTCAGCAAAATCCTCTCACCTGCCAAGCTGTTGGGATTGTCTCCAGACCATTGAATGATCAAACAGTCTTTGTTGAAATGATACCTGAAAAGCGGTTTATGGAAGATTTAACACACAGATAGCAAATATAAGGAAAAGTATCTATACTAACACCTAAAAAGAGAGCAAAGCTAAGCACTTTAAATCAAAGTGCCAATCTAACCACTTCACCAGCAAAAATAGAGAAGAGGACAGTACAGACATTGTATTGAATGCAGAGGTGGATTCAGGATCTGAACTTTATGGGTTCTAGGACGGGATTCTACCACGGCCCACTTGATTTATAGAGTCCGTGATCCGAATTCTATTTTGTAAACTAATTTAGCGTATGTTTTAACATAACAAAACTACTGGGTTCGGATGAATTTATAGCTAATGCACTTGGTTGACCCCTGATTGAATCTGGGTGATTAGTTTCTACTAGATCCTCTTTGAAGATCCAAATACCAATTTGATCATCACCAGTGAATTTCTAGGTAAGGTCCCATGAACACCCATTGATTTCGCTCAAGAATATTGGTCAGAATGAAAAGTAAAAAAAGAAAGCTGTAAATTTCTTCTGATGAAACTGAGTTTAAAGCAAGGAAAGCATATAATGATCTACCTCTCCACAAAATAGGCAGCAATAGATCCAGCAACAGCATGTGCAGGAGCTAACTTTCCAAGTTTTTCCTCCAAACCCGGAGCTGTGGCCTGGAGAAGCAAGTAAAGCACAAATTAACCAACCAACATGTATAAGATTCAACCAAAACCTAAAATAGAAGAATAGATAAGCATTAGTTTCTTCACCAACACATTATAACATTAACCAAGAATTGCTAATAACAATATCAATAGAACAGGAAGACATTTGGTCTAGCTATGATTCTTTCTTTGGGTGCGAAAGGCCTTCCATTCTTATTACAAACCAGAATACCTTCAAAATGATATCTGACCACGCTCTCTGCTTAATGTCCATCAAATTCATCCCTGCACCATCCGTGTGATCAATGCTGGCATAGCCCCCAATAAGCAAAGATGCCATGAAGGAGCTAACAAGGGAGATCCTCTCAGTATTATTATAAACCTCCGGTTGTGTCTCAAACAATCTCCGGATCTGCGGACCAGTAAATCTCTCGTATGCACGAGAACCAGTAAGTCTAGACAACTCCATCGCCCCTCCAACAGCCTTCTCTATCGCCTTGCATTGTTCCGTCGTGCTGCTGTCCATCCATATCGGAGATTCTTTAGTCGAAAAAGCATCATTTAGCTGCTCTACCAACGATCTCTTAGCATCTAAGGACGATAATATGGCAGCACTCCCTTTCTTCCAAAACACACTACCATGCTGCTGTCCACTACCTGAAACAGCAGCAATCTTCCCAAAATCGAATTTTGATGATTTTTCAAGTCTCTGAAGAATCAATTCAAATGCCTCTATCCACATCAATGTGGGTGAAACAATTCTCCCATTTACTAACGCGTCACGATAAACACCCCCTTCAGTTTTGTAATGGGATAACTCTGAATCAAAATTAATCAATTCAGCAGCCACAATATTCAGATTGGCATCAAGCACAGTAGCCTTCAGTGACCTGATGATCCAAAAATAATAATTTTTTTTAATATATATCCCAATTTAATAATTTTTCATGAAATCCCAAATACCCAGTTGATAATAAACCTAACCCATCACAGGAAAATTAACAAAACCTTTGAGTATTAACCAAATTGATCGAACCCATTACGAATTGATCTGACAATCAATTAAAGAAATCAGAAGAAAGCGTAATTGATGAAGAAATATATACTTACTGAGTAGAACTGTCAAAGCCAAGAAAAAGAGCATCTTGTGGAAGTGATGAATCCGCCATTAGAACAAGAAAAAAGCTATCCAAATCCAATAAAGAAATTTGGGATTTATGGTACGAGGTTAAAAAAAAAGGGATTATAATGTTTGTTTTATAGGAGAATTTGATTTGGATAAAGAATTAATCTTTGGATTTAAGTTTAACTAGGAAATATATTGGAATTGTATAATCAAATAAAAAAGTAATCTATGATAATTGATACATTACACGTAATTATCACTTGATTTATGTATATACGGGATTTACGAAAAAGATTGGATAAATTATAGTGGAAAGCAAATATTATTACACATTATAAGGGGATCCCATGCAAGATATACCTATTTTTAATAACACATTATGTTTGAAATTTTTCATAACAAATAAATAGTCTATGAGCACATTATACATTATACAAAAGATATGTATTGATGCAGGGTTAGGGATGGCAATGGTGCGCGGGTGCGCGGCAAACCCGCAATGACTTTACTCCGTTCCGCTCCGTTCCGCATAGCATAATTTTTTATTTTTCCCGTCCCGTATATATCCGCTCTGCATATACTCGTCCCAGCAAAACTTCAACATAACAGTACATGTGCTTAATTTTGACACTTAACTTAAGTAAAACAATGCTGTAATTTATTAAGTTTTCATACACTTTAGTTTCTCATTTAAGAATCTGCTACATTACTTTCTAACACCATGATTATGAATGTAAATAATAAAATATATAGCCTAGTCAGTATACAAATTAATTAGAATCAGAATTCATCACAAGTGATGCATCATTTTCCTTGATAAAATATTGTATAAATACTAGAGACCAAAGATAGGCATAATAAACTTAGAAATTCAGTGTCAACTGATTTGCATCTGCTATTCGCCCAATTTAGTTTAACTTCAAAAGAAAATAAACCCTAACCCGTACCCGCCCTGCCCCACATGTTTTCCTAAAAAAATACTTTGTATCCGCCCTGCTCTGCTCCATCTCCGCAAAACATTAACCCGCACTGCGCCACAAACATTATAACCCGCCCCGCTTTGCAACCGCCCTGCTCCATTGCCATCCCTATGCAGGGTGTCTGTTTCCATTTAACACCATTGTTAGGCACTTGCAACAAACACAAACTTTAGCCTTACGATCCTCACATTTTTTATTTTGCCTTTTAGACTGTTATTACTTTTAGGTAGCATAGTAATTTCGTAAACACACAGAACATACAATACAAGAACAAGTCTCAATCTTTATTAATCAATATTTAACATCTAATATTGTACTTATTAGATATTATATATATATTGAATAGGAAAATGCACGAGTACCAGGTATATTGACACTAATTTTGATTTTAAGAGGTAAATTATCATTAAAATATGGAAAAGGGTCGAACTATTAGATTTGAACTATATTTATTCTCAATTTCATATTGGTAGAAAAATTACCTTGTCGTTAGCACTAAGGACCACAGATACCTTTCAACTTAATGATTCATTCTTTGTACTGATATAGCACCCGATGTGGCAAAGGACCCATTAAGCTAATAGATATATATAGTCTAAATGAAATAGTTTAAGCATAATTTTGACTCTTTTCATAAAATATATAAAATATGAATTTTTGACATTATATAACAAGTAAATGAAATAAAATAGCTTAAGTTGACGAAAATTGGCACGAATCAACTCATCTCCATGTTTTTCAAGATGAAAAATTGGTACTATTTCAGGTCAGAAATATTTCCACATTACTGTCATGTGAGGCCCAATCCAATCACTTAAGAACAACTAAAGACCCAAAATCCTAAACCCATCAAACGTACGTCCAAGATAGGCCCAACTTTAACTATATAGACGACTGGCATATCATTGACTGAAATGCATATGAGAAAATAACATAAATAGCCGCCTATTAAAATAAGAAAAAATTATATGGAATAGCAAACTATTAATTCAAATTAAATACTATAGTCATAGTTTATTTTATTTGCAATTCGCAACAAACATCTCATTTTTTTGCCATCTGGTTCGGTATACAATTAGCCATTTTCGGTATACAAATGTATAAAATGCGTTTGTGTTTGTATAAAGCGATAGAAAAATGTATATACAAATACAAATACATATATTTTCGTCATATACATTTATAATTATACAAATACAAATCTTATTATACAAACTACAATGTATAAATGAATTTATACAAAACTGAACAATTTGTATAAAATTAGATTTATCTAGCGAATTATACAAATCAAAAGCTCCATAGCAAACATAAAATTTGCTATGGAGCGCAATTATGCAAACTATAGCTATAACATACAAATATGATTTTTATGTTTACTATATGTGAAAGTTGCTCAAAAAAATAATAATAATACTTAACAAACAAATATATCAATATATGGTATATATAAAATATACATTTTTTTTTTGTATATTTAGCCAGCGAATGCAATTATTTTAACTGATCCGCATTCTTTTTTGGGAAACTTTCACAAATAACCACTATAATAAATTTAATTATGCTCCATAGCTATAGTTTGCATATTTACGGGTTGTAGCTATAGTTTAAGCTGCCTCATTTGTATAATTCGCAGATTTGTATAATTTGCAGGTTTGTATAATTCGCGGGTACATTTGTATAATTCAGTTATTTTTGTATAAACTCGAAATAACGAATTTATACTATTACAAACATCAGAAGTGCAAATAGTTATACAAATTATATTATACAAATTCTGAATTATACAAAAGTTATACAAATTATATTATACAAATTCTGAAT
>JAJOOS010016396.1:0-11266 GCA_029582725.1 Solanum chiquidenum
AGGGATCCTCCGAAAGCAAGGAGGCTTACCAACAAACTCTGGAGCTCAACTAGAATCAATGATGTGCTGGATGCTGATCCTGGTTACCTGCGTCTGCATCATAAGAAGATACAGGCCAACTGGCATCAGTACATTGAATGTACGAGTATGCGAGTGGAATGCTAAAAAAGACATAATCTTGAAAGGAACTGAAGAACTTACCTGGCTCAACTCAACTCAACTTACTGAACTCATTTAAATATAAAACAGTATAAAACAAGTGCAATATAAAGAAAAGTTTTTAAAAACATGGATGTCAACTCTGTGTATTTGGAAATACAATAATACTCTGTGTGTATGCAAAAATACAACATAACTCTGAAATGTATATAAAAATACAAATAAAGTGTGTATATAAGAATACAATTACTTCTGTGGGAGTTTCTCTAATCGACAACCACCACTATGAGCCTAAGTGGTGATACAACACCTTGCCCACGCTGCCAGAACTGTCCTATACTTTGTCATCATATAGGATGCCATAACTAAGTGGATCCACTAGTCTATGCTAAAAATCACTTAAGGAGTCATCTAAAGAGTATGATCCTTTCTACCCATGATAGCGACATGGTTTATGGGGGGCTGTGAGTTATCTGAACTCTCCCCCATATCAGTGCTCAATACTACTCCCAAAATATACTAGCTCATATGTTTAAAAACATAACTTCTTTCTTTGGTTTGAGATAATTACTCAAAACTTAGCTTAAAAGCTCTCTTCGAATCGATGTTCCCTTTCTTGCTCAAATGTGAAAACATTTAGTATTTAACTGAAAACTAGCTCAAAGGCTCTTTTGGAAATCAAGGTTTCCTTTCTTCTTTAAATGTGAAAACATTTTACTCTTTGGGAATACATAGTCCCAATATACTCTTTTGAAGAAATGAACTTCAAACTTTACTCTTTACTCATCTCAAAACTCAAGTCTTAAAACAAAGTTAAAACATTTGTAAAAGATTTTTGGAAGACTCTATGAACTTCTCTTGACTTGACTCTTAACTTTCCTTGAATTGAGTTTTGGATTCAAGGATTGTGATTTGTGATAGGAACAATCTCATGATGTTTAGGAGTGTTTCTAAATAGTTAAACATGAGAAAAGATCAAGAAATCACTATCTGGAAGCAAGTCTGAGACGCGGAGATGCATTTAATTATTTGGTCGCGAAATAAATTTTGAGGCAGAACGGTCTGTGACCGCTCCGTGACGCAAGAAGAACTTTTTCCCATTCTAAGGAATAGGTCCGCATCGCGGACCTGGTACCAAATTTTGCCGACTTTTCCTTCTTCATTTTCTGACCCCAATTCGCCTAAACTCGGTTCTTTTTCTCAAATTCTCGTTAGATTCAGATACCCTGTGTATGTACACAAGAATCTAACTCAAAAAAAATCTAACAATCGACCTTAAACTCTCAAGAACTCCTCAGTCTCATCCCAAATTCAAGAACGAAAGCAATTCAAGAACACAACTCAAGAACATCAAAGTCTCAATCTTTTAGGACCAAAATCATACTGAAATAAAAAAAATTGGTGCGTGGGTGAACGAATCCAATACTATGTGAACTCACATACCTCGTAGGGATCACCCCTTCACGAAATCCACGATCTTAGCTTCGAGAATTTGACGATTCTTTCTTCTTGTCTTCTTTTTTTCTCTTCTCTAAAACCTTAACTCAATATTGTAAAAGCGTAAACTGAATCCTATCAGTTTAAACCCCAATTAATTATTAAAAAAACAAAATTAAGTCGTGGGGCATGGAAAAAACCATAATTCCCTTCTAAAACCAGTATTAGATTTTTCTTAATTGAACAACCCAACTTCAAATGGGCATATCTCACTCATACAAACTCGGAATCGCTCAAACTCGGTGCCGTTGGAAAGGTTATTCCAAGATATTTCTTACGATATCTGAAAACACACCAAAATCATCCTAAGCTAGGATTTATGGTCATTTGAAGTTGACCAAAAAAAAATTCAACTTAACTTAACTCTTGTCAAATTTCCATATTTTTATTATTTCCAAAAATCACTCTTTCTAATTCTAGCTCTTTCTAGTTCTTTCAATTCGCGAGATGTTACAATATGTCCTCCTTGGGAACATTCATCCTCGAATGAGATTACTCTTAGTAGGCTAAGGGAGTTACATTTAACATTCAGCTCAAACACCCAACAAGCAATGCAATTACAACATGCTAATCTTATAAATAAAAGCCAAGAAAAGGATTAGTACCTTAATTTGGAACTTCTCCGGATTTGAAGAGATGTGGATATCTCTTCTTCATATCTTCCTCAGCTTCCCAAGTAGCTTCCTCAACAAATTGGTTCCTCCAAAGAACTTTGACTGATGCTACCTCTTTTGTTCTCAACTTGCGAACTTGGCGATCTAGAATCTGAAGAGGAATCTCTCATAAGATAAGCTACCCTTGACTCCAATTTCTTCAGTTGGTATGATTAATGAAGGATCGCCCATACACTTTTTCAACATGGAGATGTGGAATACCATATGGACTGCTGCTAACTCTTGTGGTAGCTCTAACTCATAAGCTACATTGCCAATCCTCTTGTATCTTCTGTAAGGACCAATATACCGGGGACTAAGCTTCCCCTTCTTACCAAATCTCATAACACCCTTCATGGACAAAACTTTCAAGTAAACTCAATCATCTACTTCAAACTCTAACTCCCTTCTCCTACCCACAGTGTAGGGTTTCTGACGACTCTGGGCTGTTTTCAATCTCTCTTGAATAACTTTCACTTTCTCCATAGCTTGACGAACTAAGTCTGGTCCTATTAACCTAACTTCACCAACTTCAAACCATCCAATAGGAGATCTGCATCTTCTCCCATAAAGAGCTTCATAAAGAGCAATCTGGATGCTATAATGGTAACTATTATTGTAAGCAAACTCAGTGAGAGGTAGGTGATCATCCCAATTACCCTTGAAATCAATCACACAATCTACCTTGATACCTCAACACACCATCTCCCCTTTTTTTTCCAAAAAACCATTACTTTTTGCTTTCGAACATTTGCCTTTAATTCAAGCAAAATAGGATCTTGGTATTGCTTCTCTTTTACTTCTGACACTAATGATGATTCAGCCCCATTTATCACCACTACTCCTCCTTTTGTGGAATCATTAGTCAAACTCCTAGCCGTGCAAGTCTATGCACCTCTTTTGCTAACTCTTTCTTATCTTCCTTAAAATGGGTTGTACTACCCATAGATAATCTACTCAAGGCATCAACAATAACATTAGCCTTACATGGGTGATAAAGAATACTCATGTCAGAATCTTTGAGTAACTCTAACCACCTTCTCTGTCTGAGATTAAGCGATTTCTAAATAAACACATACTGAAGACTCTTGTGATCGGTGAACACATCCACATGAACATCATAAAGATAATGAAACCATATTTTTCAAAGAAAATACTACGGCAGCAAACTCTAGATCATGGATTGGGTAATTCCTCTCGTGAACCTTAAGTTGTCCGGAGGCATAAGCTATAACTTTTCCCTGTATTAACACACAACCCAAACCAACTCTGGACACATCACCATGTACAACAAAGCCTTGCGTACCTTCTGGTAAGGTCAATATTGGGGCAGTAGTCAACCTCTTTTTCATTTCCTAAAAGCTTTTCTCACAAACTTCAGACCATTGAAACATCACTGTTTTTTTAGTCAACTTGGTCAAAGGAGATGAAATAGATGAAAATCCCTCGAAAAACCTTCTATAATATCCATCCAACCCCAAGAAACTCCTAATATCAGTTGGAGATGTGGGTCTAGGCCAATTCTGCACTGCCTCTATTTTCTGGGTATCGACTCTAATTCCATCATCAGAAACTATGTGGCCCAAGAATGCCACAGACTCCAGCCAAAACTCACATTTAGAGAACTTAACATATAATTCCTTATCCTTTAGAGTTTAGAGAACTACTCTGAGACGACTAGCATGATCTTCCTCATTCCTCGAATAGATTAGTATGTCATTAATGAACATAATAACAAACATATATGAATAAGGCTTGAATACTCTATTTATAGGGTCCATGAACGATGTAGGTACATTAATTAAACCAAATGACATGACTAGTAACTCATAATGACCATAACGGGTCCTAAATGTTGTCTTTGGAATATCACATTCCCTTACTTTCAACTGATGGTAGGTTGATCTGTGGTCTATTTTTGAGAAACATGAAGCACCCTAAAGCTGATTGAAAATATCATCAATTCTTGGAAAAGGATACTTATTCTTGATGGTAACCTTGTTCAACTGACGGTAATCTATACACATCCTAAGAGAACCATCTTTCTTTCTCACAAATAGGACCGGAGCGCCCCCTAAGTGAGACACTTGGTCAAATAAAACCTTTCTCTAAAAGATCTTTCAACTGCTCTTTTAACTTTTTCAACTCTGGTGGTGCCATCCAATATGGTGGAAAAGAGATAGGATGAGTATTTGGAAGAATATCTATACCGAAGTCTACCTCTCTCTGAGGAGGGACTCCAGGGAAGATCATCTGGGAAGACTTATAGAAACTCTTTTGCTAGTGAAACTAATTGAATAGGAGGTATCTCAACACTAGAGTCATTATTAACTCAGACTAAGTGATAGATGCACCCCTTGGAAACTAACTTTCTTGCCTTAAGGTACGAAATGAAACGACCCTTAGGCACTGCTGAACTGCTCTTCCACTCTATAACTGGCTCACTCGGAAACTGGAACTTGACTACTCGAGTTCTATAACATATTGATGCATAACATGCATGAAGCCCGTCCATACCTAGAATGACATCAAAATCTACCATGTCTAACTGAACTAAGTCAGCCATGGTACTCTTGTGATTGATAGAAAATGGTACAATTACAATAGACAATTTCTGCTAGAATACACTCACCAACATGTGTAGAAATACTGAAGGGCTCAAGAAGTTACTCAGGAAGAACATCAAAATTGAAGACTTGGATCATATCAGTGAAAACATCTGGCGAATCCTTTTGCTCTTTGAAACTAGTGATATGATAAAGATGGTTTCCTTCTCTCCCTGCCCCTGAAGTAGATCATCTAGATGTAGCTCTATCTGGTAGAGCAACTGAAGAAGACTGGGCTCTATTGCCCCCATTACCATATACCTGCTTGTTCTTGGGACACTCTCTCATAAAATAATCATTCTGATCACACTTGAACCAACCAGTGGAGATATCACGACACACCCCTGAGTGGATCCTACCACACTTAGCACATGCAGGAGTCTTAGTACCCCCTTGTGCCTTACTACCTTGCGAATGCGCAGGTCTAGCTCTGAAGTTCTGAGAATTCTGACTATTGTACTCACATTTGTTCCTTGGTGCAGGTGCACTCGCAGATGATGGAGCAGGTCCTTTCTGCTTATGTTGGAAAGAAGACCGGTTCACATTACTCTTTTGCTGCCCGAATTCATTCCCTAATGTCTTAGCCCTCTTATTCTTAAACTCTTCTCTATCCTTCAGCTGGTCCTCCTCAACTTGTTGCACATGGATCATCAGCCTTGCTATGCCTATGTAACCTATTAGCATGGATGCCTTACTTTCCTTACTTGATAGAAGAGTCAACCCAACAACGAATAAACTCATCCTGCTCCTCATATCAGCAACCATCTCCTTGTTTCTCTTAGCTCACGAGGAAAGAAAAGCCTCATCAAGGCACTCTCGACCATAGGCCAACTCAAAATTGGTTACGCATAAGCACGAGTTAGGAAGAGACTTTTATAGATATACACTCTATCACACGAAATGAGTATGAAAGAAGTGAAGGAAGTCCTAAATGTTGCATGCTCCTAATTATAGATGTGGCACTTTACACCGATAACTAAGACTCTACAGACACGACTTCATAGACTCCCTAGGATTCTTGAACTCTGTACTCTGATACCAAGTTTGTCACCGCTCGAGCCTACACCCTGGACGTGGCTGGCACTCGAGAACAATTGTTGCCCCCAAGCGAACCCTTGACTTGACTAACTTACTCAGCGGAAGACTTAACTCAACAAAGATAAATCTATGTAATAAACTTGAATGTTATAAAGGAACATTCAACTGGCCATTAAGGCAAGCTCAAGTCTCAACATAAGATAATGACAATGAAAAGACTAAAGAACTAACATCTGCTTGTCTATGATCTAAACAACTGAGATGGATGTCGGGACAGGCCCACGACATCCTAAAAAACTAACTAATACTGAAAGCAATTAAAAGGGATCCTCTGGAAGCAAGAAGGATCACCAACAAACTCTAGAGCTCAACTAGAATCAACGATGCACTGGATGTTGATCCTGGTTACCTGTGTCTGCATCATAAGAAGATGCAGGCTAACTGGCATCTGTACATTGAATGTACGAGTATGCGAGTGGAATGCTAAACAAGACATAAGCTTGAAAGGAACTGAAGAACTTACCTGGCTCAACTCAACTCAACTTACTGAACTCATTTCACTATAAAGCAGTATAAAACAAGTGCAATATAAAGAAATGTTTTTTAAAACATGGATGTCAACTCTGTGTATTTGGAAATACAATAATACTCTGTGTTTATGCAAAGATACAACATAACTCTAAAATGTATGTAAAAATACAAATAAACTGTGTATATAATAATACAGTTACTTTTGTGGAATTTCTCTAACCGACAACCACCACTATGAGCCTAAGTGGTGATACAATTTCTTGCCCACGCTGCCAGAACTGTCATCTATGAAGTGTGGGTGGTAGTATGGGATGCCATTCATACATTGCACGAGTAGGCTTTGAGAGGGCTATGGTGTGTTTCTCTAATCTCTTAATGTCGAATGAAATGAATGTGCTCATAATGATGCTAATGAGAATGTTGACTTAAAGGCTTAATGTAATGATGAATTCTTAACTTGGAAATGTTAATATAAGTTGCTTTCCTTGTCATGTATTACTAAATGAGAATGCTCCTTATCCATGATTATTGACTAAAGATGAGAATGAAGAATGGTAAGTATGTTATGGTGGCCTCAAAGTGGTACTTAGTATGAATGGTATTATGGGATGTCATTCATACATTGCACAAGTATAACTTATGGTTACTTTCATGATGGATCTAGTATGTTCTAATGAGTTACATGATGAATAATCTTATGTCTTATGTGTTTTCACTAAAGATGCATGATGATTCTCAAATTTGACATATAGCATGGTTTTCAACCAAAATGTCCTTTTTAGCATGATTTTTGCATGGCTATAATACTTGGTACATATTTGTGCTAACCCATATTTCTTCTACATTTTTACAAAGTGCAGGTTTTGGATCTTAAGGTGATTTCTAAGGTTCAAAGCTTGGATTGACTATTCTCCAAAGCTAGTGGTGAGTCCTTATGGCTCGAGGACGAGAGTTGATCATTTCTAGTTTCATTCATGTCATTTTATGTTTCGGACTATGTTCAAGGGCTATGACCCTATTATTGATACTCGATTGTATTAGATGGCCATGTGAGACAAGGTTAGACTTCCGTTGGTTTTAAATAAAGACTTCGATTGTATGGATAAATATTTTTAAATTTCGTACCATTTTCTTATGTCTTATGTTATGAATGCTATGAGGCTTGTATGAGGATTTTCGGAGTCTTGTACGCCGAGTCACATCCGGGGGGTAGGCTCGAGTCGTGACAGTAATAGAACAAAGATGCCTAGAGCCTGTGGAAAGGGAAGATACATAACAAGAAAGAGAAAATGTCACGACCCAAGGGTACACCCTAGGAGTAACATGGTGTATAGGACCCATATCAACCGCCATCTCTTCCTTCCATTGGTTGAAATAAACTTGAGCAACACCCTTAAGTTGATAAGCGGCCAATTCCGCCTTTTCCAACGGCGTCACTCCCATCATCATCAATACCTTATACACCTCATCAATGAACTCTTGAGGATCTTCCTCAACTTTAGACCCATGAAATTTTGGAAGATTCATCTTAGTAAAGTTCCTCACTCTAGTTGTTGTAGTACCCATATTTTGGTTCACGGGAGTGTCACGACCCATACCGTCGTGATTGGCACCCACACTAACCCTCCGGTGGGAGAACCATTACTACAACCCAAACTAACAAATTAACCAAAAACTATGCACTGAAAGATACGGAAGCAAATTTAAATGCAGAAACGAAATAAAGAGTTTCATAAACTACAGGAATTTAATAATGACTATCAAAACATTGCGGAAAACAACCCCTAGAACCTGAAAGTCAATGTACCAAAACTCTAACAATTCATAAGTCTAAGGAATAGGGCTACGATTCCGAAAGCTAAAACATAACAATATCTAAAGAACTAGTCTAAGTCTGAGAGAATCGACTAAACAGAAAAGAACTCATGGAAGAATTGGCTCATCCTTGAATTCAGTTTTGATCACTGATCTCCTAAATGAGGTCGGTCAGTAACCGCCTAAAGATACCCTGTACTCAATAAACAAAAAGCAAGTGCATTATCAGTATACAACCACAATGTATTGGTAGGATCACACGGCTATCCCATTAAGCAAAATATATATAAGCAGTCACAACAAAGTAAACATGACATGTACTGAATATAAACACAGTTATCATTTCAAGAGCAATGTACTATTCCGTATTCTCAATAACAAGTAAATATTACAATCCAACGGTCCTCTAATGAAACCCATACCCAACCCGATCCCAATTAGTGTGCCGGACGTGACACCTGATCCAATATATGCACCAGAACATGGCACCCAATACAAGTTAGTGTGTCGGAACATGACACCCAATCCATTTAGCACAACCACAATCACAATCACACTCATATGTACATTATCATAATCATACAATCAAGTGTTAAATCATGGCATACATTTATTCATTCGCACTTATTTCATTAGGGTTGATCAACAATGCTTCATTCACATACATACATTCATTACAATGAAGTAATCACCAACATATATCATGCAACAAGAAATAAAACCATCACCTACTTCGAAACCAAGCTTAAATCCTCTTAAGATACTTGAATCTTTCCTTTCCAGATTCTTTCCGCTTGTTCTATGTCTACAAACAACAATTTATTGCAAGGATCAATTAATTAAGGTCTATTTACCCTGATTATAACAAACCCAATAATCCAAGACCCAACTCATGATGCTATGGTGCAGCTAGGGATTTTTCTCACCATCAAATTCAATCTAAAAACCCTGTCCCAATAATAAATTGCCAAGAATCTAAGTTATATGGATCAAAAAATGGATTAGGGGAGTAAAATCCTTACCTTTAGCACCAAAAGTCATGGAAAACTATCAAGAAATCACCTAGGGCCATCTCTTAGCTCTCAAGAAAAAAACTTACAGAAAATAACATTTTTGGAGTTTAATTCTGACTTAAGTCATGACAGGCCCGCTACGGCGGACCCTATCCCGCCACAGCGGCCCAGCCCCTGGCGGGATTAATCCCACACTGGCGGCTTACACAGAGGCAAAACCTCATAATTAGAGTCTCAAACCCCCATTTCACAACACACCTTTAACTCTTGACATTCAAAAACTACCCGTTCACGCTAATATCAGTTTCGGGGAGTTCTACTCGCCCGAATTCGATTTCGTAAAGTCGTACGGGTTCCTTAAGGTCTTATTTTTCTGCTCATGTAATCAAATCCATTATTAAATCTCTCATTCATTACCATATTTCCCTAGACCTCGCATGACTCAGATTTCATCCAAATCTGGACTAGGCTAGGAATTTTCAAGTTACTACCAAAATATTTTTTGGCCCAAATTCTTTCCCCGTTGGCTTTCCTATAACGAGGTGAACAGGTCGTTACAGGGAGCCACAACCTCCCTATTTTATTAAGCCATCATAGCTTGGGAAATACATTAAATGGGCTCAAAACTCATCGTTAGGCACTTTCTCGGCCAAAGGGTCGATCGACACTGGGGAACCTCATGTCTCATATTATCACAAACATCCCATCACATGGGATTCCTTTGTGGAGGACTATTCTTAAAATCATAAATAGGGGTTAGGAGAGAAGGGCACCTAGAGTTACACTTTATCGCACAACATTAGAGTAATGAAAGAAGTGGAACTTCCTAAACATCTTATAGCCTCTCATTCACAAATGTGGTGCACTTCACACTCATAAACAAGACTCTCCTTGAAGTGGCTTATGAGACATCCTAGGACATTTCTAAACCTTGTGCTCTGAATATCAAGTTCGTCACGACCCAAAGTAGACCCTTGACGTGACATATCGTATAAGACCCCAAGAGGCCCTACACAAGCCACTTAGCATACATAAATAAGTTAATAGAAAATCAAGAGAACATATCATAAAGAGTTTGATAAAAATGAAGCGAAAGTCTACATAGTCTCAAAAGCAATCTATTACATTAAGAGTGATCGGTACGTAACTCGTACATCACCAACAATACTAAAATTTAAAGCCACTATGAAACATAGGCTTGGTCCTTAGAACATGAGGACTTACCAATATTCAATATCTACTAAGTAATCCCTAGCCACGAATATGCGGAATAAGAGCGGCGGACCCTACATTAGTGAAATAATGTGCAAGAGTATGCGTTAGTACAAAAATAAACCAAGTATGATAGCAATGTTTAAAAGTTATAAAATCATTCTAAAAGGACTTTTTGTGATATGCAAAGACTAAGTCAAAACATGAGATAAGAGAGTTAGAAAAAATAAGTCATAATCATGGTCAATGCAAGTAAAATCATCTTTGAACACATGTGAAATACTTCTTTAAGTAACCTTAGTTCATTACTGTTGTGGGAAGTAGCATCAACCGACATAAAGATAACATGGAATCCGGTGTAATTCTCACACCGAAAAGAGAGTGTCCTACTTACCAAGGTAGGACCATGAACTTCTAGCTTAAGTGGATGCACTAGCTAATGTCTATCTAAGACAATTATCCTATAGGGACACATAGGTATGGGATAAGGAGAGATTGTTACTAGAAACTCGAGCTCTAGCTACGGGAGTGTAACGACCCGAGACCACCCCCTAGTCATTACCGGCGTATTTGACCTCGAAGAGGTCTTATACAAGCCCTTAGCATTCATCATGGCATATATCATAGAATAAAATCACGGAAAATTTAAAACTTTTACTTTGGAAGTTCAACTTCACTTCATATATGAAAATAGAATTTAACTTCATCACAATGTACCATCTAGACATAGAAGTATCGAAAA
>JAJOOS010016398.1:0-10388 GCA_029582725.1 Solanum chiquidenum
ACATAATACAATTTTTTGAATAAGTTAATGGTAGGCTAGCATTTAGTTACCAGTGTTTTAGAAGGTGGGACGTGAGGCGAGACGTTTTAAACAGTTGGGGGTGAGACTTAAGCCTCAAGACACGGGGCACATATCTCATGTATATTCAATATTATAATTTTATTACTAAGAGAATAAGCAAAGTAAAACTTTCAATGATTTTACAAATAAATTTTAATAAATAACTAATAATTTAGAAAAAATATTATAATTATCATTTGAGAAAAGGTATTAATAACCAATAATATAGAAAAATATATTATAATTACAACTAACAACACAAAAAATGATAATTGCCAAAATAATCTTTAAAATTAAATCATCACCCATCTTCACATTTACGAGTCTTTTAACCCTGAATTAATATTTGCACTGATTATTGTTTTTATATTTTAAAGAAGAATGATAAAAGTGTAAAAATAATGACAAAAAATGAATAAAGTTGTTTCAAGAACATAGTGCTATGAAAGCTCTATCCTATTAATTTCAAACACAATTATCTAAAAAATTATTTATAGCAATGTCATTTTCTATGACAATTTATTTATACATAATAGAAAAAATCACTACAACCTGAAGAAAAAAAACATGATAGTACAAAATATAGACACCATTACACCAATAATAAAAAATATGATTTAAAGCAAAAATGATTCAACACCCCCCCCCCCCCCCAAAACAATAAATAAATTAAATATCCGGAGCATACATTTTTACGTCAAGGACTTGCGTTCTTACGCTCAGAACTTATGTCCAATAAATCTACACCTTCAATTTGCACCTCAAAGCAATTTTAATACGCCCTACCCCAAAACTCGCCCCAAAAATATTTTTGAAAACACTGATAACATTACTCAATTTTCTCTAGTAAAGAAAGTCATTTTCAACCTACACACTATAGTAAATGGATACGAAATTAGGTGGAGGGGCCAAAAGATTATATATCATTAATTTTTCTACTTAATAATTATTCATCTCGATCATGCCATCTGGTTGATGATTAAAGGACCCAAGTTAGAGAAAAAATACTTATAGATTAGTCACTTTACAAAATCTTGAAATAGCCTTAACCTAGCTGTGATGCACTTTAATTAATACAATTGGAAGGACCCCATATTTTATGGAGTAATGATTGTTAAGAATTTCATTTCCTTTTAATAAACTTTCAAGCAAGAAATGCAGAGTGAAATGCCAAGATATTTATATATCTTTTACTTCCGCGTCTTAAAATACTTGTCATCGTTATTAAAAAAATTGTTTCAAAACATTTATCGTTATACAAGTTTAAGACAGATTAATTATTATTTCCTCATTTATTCTTAGTAGAAATTGTTTTAACACTACTAATACCTCAATTATGGCATATAAATAGAATAAATATTTAATAAATAAAGATTATATCTTAAGATATAAATAAGGATAAAATAGTCAAACACCCTTTTTTATTAGTATTTTCTTAAGAAAGTGTAAATGAAAAACGTAGTAAGTATTTTGAGACTGATAGAGTAGTTTTTATTTCTGTGAGCGGGGGAGAAGAAAAAACAAGGCAAAATGGAGAAAAAGGTCGGGAAAACCATGTTAAACAAACTAATTACATATTAAGAAAATGCAACAAATGTAAAAGAATTGTTCTCATTCACTAAAAATTCATAGTGCTTTAATTTTTTGTTTCTAAAGCACCCTAATGAGTTCCTTTCTTTAATTCTTTTTCTTTTTTTCCTAAAGAGATGAGCCAATATAGCCTACCAAATCCTATTTTCTAACTCAAGCCTCTTAATCCTTTGATCTTTCTCCCATTATCTCTTTTCTTTGTTCCCTAAAAGACCTTTATAAATCCTTCTCTTAACCCCCTTCCCTACCACTTTTTTCTATATTTGACCCTTTTGTTTCCTTTTATGGAGGGATTGGAATTGAACAAACAAGTAATGATACAATTCAAATTAATTTGTTATGGAGATTGACAAATTAATGACAACCATAAATGTCATTGGTGGTGTTCATGCTCTTCTTGTCTTTGACAAATTCCTCATTTTTTGACTTGTTGTTGGGCATCCTTAATCATTTGTCCCACATCCTCATTTTCTGGTGTCTCCTTTATCAACACTTCACATTCTTGTATGCATGCTTCCCATTTTCCCATCTAGTATATCACACACAAAATAATACACATCAAAATCTTCAATTATATCAATCAACGAAAAAAAATCAAATAAATGTTATTTTTAATACACTAAATAAAACACTGCATAAGAAATAATCAGAAACATAACTAATGTAAGCATAATTGATACCAGCATTACTAATATTAACATTATCAATACACCATATTCAGTCTAATTGTTATACACCTTATCAAACGACAATGTATTGAACCAATAGGCCAACTAATTTTTAAGGACGTAGCTACCATGGACATGTCATAGCATGATTGTTTAATATTAAAAAAAAAAATCTAATGACACATTTATAATAACATTGTTTGTTCTGATATTTTCAAATTGTTATAGCGAAATGTTGTTAGAGAGGACATATAATATAACATGAAAGACCGATTTCATATAAAATGTGCTTGTTATAGTGAAATATTGTTACAGATGATAACCGTTAAACTTAGTATCAAAGCATAAGGAAAATGAAAAGTTACCTTAAAGTAACAATCAGCCTTCCTCAACCTAGCTTTGGTGAAAGATGGTCTAACATTAAGGGCAGTACTGCAATCCTCAAGTGCTTTCTCAAATTGGCCAAGTTTTGACCTGCAAGCTGCTCTGTTGCACAATAGAACTGAGTTGTGTGGATCATGCTCTAGTCCTTCACCATAAGCAACACTAGCATCTCCATATTTTCCACCTTTAAACAGCTCATTTCCCTTTGTTCTAGCACTTGCTACTGCCCTTGTCCTCCTAACTATCATGTTCACTTCCTTGTTGTTCCCATCTAGTTGGGATGCTCGTTGAGCCGCTACTAGGGCATCGTCAATCCTATCATGTAACAATCATAATAAGTTGATAGTAACGATGGAAATATAATGTCATGTTTAGTTGATTGGAATATGACATACATATTTAGAGCATTCGTATGACCGAGTTCAATTAGTTTGAAATTGAGACATACTTTATTGATTGAGTCTATTATTTTGTATTTTATGTAAGACGATATGACTGATTGAGACACATTATTTTGTATTTTATTGTCCATAGAAGGAATATTAAATAAGCAATGTCTTGAAAACCTTGTAAATCAATACTCAAAGGTTTTTAAACTTTAAACTACTCGTGTTGGCAATAGAGCCGTCAAAATGGGTTTGGCCCGCTAGACCTGGCCAACTCAATCCTTGAATTAAATGGGGTTGGACTCAATTTTTTCAACCTATTTAAGAACAAGACTTTTTAGCCCAGCCTCATTTGGACCGCTGACCTCGTAGACCCAACCCGCAAGCCTTAGAGGCCAGCCCACGGGCTGTAAATTTTAAAAATATTTATTATATATATTTTAAGTAGTGTTTTATTTGTTAAGATTTTGTCAATAAATATTTTTAAAATATCAATATAAAATCAAGACTAAATTTTTACATATCTTTTACATTTTAGGGTCATTAGCCCACTAAATTTTCTTATTAACACAGGTCTATTACTCCATTATAACTATGAATCTTTGACCTCTTTTACTTTTGTTTTTATGCCTAATTTTTCACTTCTCCTTTATTGTCTTGTTTATGAAAATAGTGATCATGTAATGTTTTTTGCTCGGATGAAACTTATGAATATTGTATCTTGGATATTATGTTTTTGTTTTGTAAATATTCACTGAAGTATGTGTAATTCATCAACGTTCGTATTCTTTCTAAGAGTTTAATGTTGTCCGTTTTTTGGTTGAAGGATCAACCCGTCCCAACCCGTGGCCCGCTTAGGGATGGGTTGGGCTGCTATTTTATAGACCATTTAATTAAAAGGGTCGGCCCGTCCCAACCCATTTAACTCTCTAGCCCGTTAAAATTGAGTTGAGTTGAGTTGGATTGGACCAACCCATTTTAACAGCTCTAGTTGGCAAGCATGAATATTGATTGACTGATTTACATATGTCAAATTGAACCTACAACTACCAAATACATACTCAAGTACTCTTCTTTTTGGTTTCTCTTTTCTCCTACACATAATTCTCCTTTTGAGTTGTTAGCTAAACCAAACATTTTATTTGTTAGACAATAATCCAATACTAATTAAGTCTTTACTTTCTGTCCTAATCTTGGTTATTGGCATCTTTAGGGCCACAACTATGACCTAGATTGAATACAATTTTTTATTAAAGGGTGGAGGTGTGAAATGTTGAATAGTTTGAATAATTTAAAATCTGAGAACTAACTAACCTGCCAGCAGCCATGTCAACTTGAGCTTGAATGACTAACAAGCCTGCATTGCCAATAGGGCCAAAGAACTTTATACATTCATCGATATCAAAATTTGGACCATTCTTCAGAGTTTGATCTGCTTCATGGTATCTATGGAGCTTCACCAACGCCTCCGCTTTCAAAGCAAATATCTTTACATTTTTTTTTTATCCATAAAAAGAAATTAGCTCATGAGACTAAAGAAAAGAACAAATTCTTATGGTTTAATGAGTAAGATAGTTAACCTGTGATGCAGAATCTGCACCAGCCGATATGGCGAGGGCAGATTCTTTAAGAAGAGTGTTCCAATCTCTTTGCCTCTTCGCCTCAGTACAGTTGTTGAGATGAATTTGGATAGTTTTAGACTTTGTCACAACATCAGGATCAGCTTCTGATGCTGCTTGTTTGTAATGGTACATAGCTTTCTCTGTATCTCCTAATCTAAACACGAAAACAATAGTCATTTCAACAATTGTAATATAATGAAATGAATTATTTTTTACATTTACCTTACACATAGAGTGGCCAAACGATTATGAGCTCTTTGATAATGAGGATCAATTGATATAGCTTCTCTGCACTCAAAAACAGCTTCAAGAAGCCTTCCTAAAGCAGTCAAAGCAGCGGATTTGTTGCTTCGATAAGAAGCCATATTAGGATCAATTGAAATTGCAGCATCATACAAAGCTAAAGCCTCAGCAAATCTTCCATTCTTGTAATCTTCATTTCCAAGAATCTTCAATTGCTCAGGGTCCATTCTTGTGGATAAAGCGCGACAAAGGGAAACAGAGCCCCCTGTTTTCCCCTGTTCTTGATCACCCTTTTTCTTTACCACATTACCCATAACACTCGTGGGATATTTCCCATTCTGAGATGGTTGTTGTGGTGATTCTTCTTTAGCCGTTCTTGGTAAATAATCAAGAACATGATTAGCTGTTGAAGTTGTTGTAGCACCAGTACCATTGCCCCCACCTTGCTGCCTTATGTTACCCAAATTACCAAACAACATCACGTTGCTAGACGATGCACGGACTAATGTATTAGCTCCCTTTGATCTTTGATGATCTTGTATCATGTTTTCAAGCTCCCCTGATAGCCCCGTTGATGGCGGAGCTACTTTTCTTCCTTGATTATTATACCCTTGACCATTATTTTTCTGCTGATTATAAACAGGTGCAGCACCTTGCAAATTCGCAGCTACCTTGGATTGATTTTGATTAGGTCTTGGTATGATCCTATCAGCTTGTTTCTCGTTGGATCCATTACGATGCTTTTTAGAATTTTGAGTGCTAGATGATCGCGTTAAATTGTTAACACTATTGGAATTTGGTGTTGGAAGCGAACCTGTTGATGTTGATCTTTTTGTCCACATATTTTTCCTTCCAAAAACCGCATTCAACAGGCCACAACCCGTTTTCCTTTCATCAGAAGCGTCTCCCATAATTGAATGGATAGTTAAGATATGAAATTCTTCAAATGTGGCACCACATGAAATTTACTACTTATCAAAGGAAATAAGACTTGTAGGCCAAGTTTAAAAAAATAGATAACTCACCAAGAAAATTTTAAGGACCCATAATGTACAAAAACAAGATGTCACATTTAATGAAATTGGTTGTGTGAAAAATGGTAACTGCCCCAAGGAGAAGAGTACATAATTGTCATATTCTATGTATCTTTAGAATATCTTTTTATGTTTGTTTTTTTAGTGTTTGTTGGAAATGAAATGTTTGCATTAAGAAGAGAAATGGAATGTGAAAAATGATAAGAGAGGGAAAAAAGAAGAAGAAATAATTAGCTCTTTTGGGGGTAAATGACACAAAAATAATACCAGTAATGATGAATGTATGCAAAAGGATTTTTTTTCAACACCTTTTCTTTTACTTTTTTCTGCTTTTCTGTTTGGTTAAAATTAAATTATTATTTTTTTGTGTGTGTTGGTTTGGTGTTTGTGGTGTAATAAGGGAGACCAAAAGACTCGGTCATGGAACAAAGGAGCATCTCAAGATATTTAGAGGAATAAAACAATTTAGTGTTGGCAGAATCTTTTATTTCATTATTTTATATTTTCTCTTCTTTTTTTTCTACTATTTTTTTTAATCTTTTTTGAACAAAGTCAAATTAAGGAGAGGAGTTCACGTAGGAGACTTTGAGCAGCTCACGTATGGCTGCCAGCTGTTTTCTAATTCTAAGTGTTTGGGAGATGGTCCACATACCTACTCTTGCTTTATTTTTTCATTGTATTTGTTAAATTAGGTCTTAGGCCTAACTCACACCCCAAAAGCTAGCTCAAAGGGACTTATCTCATTAACCATCGATGTGAAACTTTTGTCATTCTTTAACACCCACCTCACACAATTTTGATTTTTGAGGGCCCCAACATCGGGTGAGACGGGCCCTGCTCTGATACCATATTAAATTAGGTCTTAGGCGTAACTCACACCCCAAAAGCTAGCTCAAAGGGAGGAGGATTGCTCAAGCCTTATAAGGAGTCCACTCATCTCATTAACCACCGATGTGGACTTTTGTCATTCTTTAACAGTCTTAAGCGGCTTAAAATCGAACTGAAGACGAAATTAAAATTGAAAAATATATATTGATTTATCGTTGATAATGATTTTGATTTTTTATTAGATTGTCGGTTTTTGACGGTTTGATTTTTTTTTTAAAGGATTAATTGATAATTCGATAGTAAATTAATAAATTGTATTTATACCATTTGATATACAAAGTCCTTGACTTAAGTTTAGTTTCATTCTTTCAAATTTGACTATCTCAAGCTCTCGATTATTCTATAATATGTTGATGTTTATGTAATATGTCAGCCCATATGCATTATTCATTTGGTTTGTCACCTTGTTTCTAAGTAATCTTCAATGATTTTTTTGTGCGTGTTAAATAAATAATCGAACCGGTAACGATCAATAATCGATAAACTAATATCTTAATGGTCTACTTCTATAATGGTTTAGCATGTAATGATTCTATAATGATTTAGCATGTCTACAAACCGATACAAATAAGTCGAATCGATAAACTTCAAGACTGAACGAACCAACCAATATGCAACCCTAGTCTTACATTGTCTAAGTAAGGAAAAAAAAGGTTTGTTACATCAATTTCTTAAACTTGTCAGGAAAATCTTTTTCTGATTGAGCATCTAATCATATGATAAAATGTTTCTATTAGACTTTCTAATTTTAACTTTTATAAAAGTTTCAGTATGTGTTCTCAAAGGCTTATTATATAGATAGGTTAATCATTTAACGTAGTAATCTCCTTCAATTAAGCATGATTAACATCAATAAAACGTAAAATCTCGAGTTTATTTCAATTGATGTATATAACTAATAGAGGCAATGTATCTTATGTGGTTAATAGTTACTTTATAGAAACTTGAGAACACACAAAAATATTTAATAAACACACTTTATCATGTGTTCAAAAGTTCAATTTAATAAATCATAATTCGAATGTCTAAACCCATTTCACTGATGAGTTTAATGAATTGTTGAATTATTAAACCAAAAAGAAAATAGTAATATTGTCACCGTTTCCCATCCATGAGCTTCTTTGTGTCTTCCTTAATGTAAATGTCTGTAAGTGGACTTTTTAAGCCTTGAAGTACCAATAACCATGCATGCACTCTTTGAGAATCGATCAATATAATTTATAATGTAAAGCTTCACCACTAGTTTCTAATTTATTTATTTATAGATAGAAAATGAATATACTAAAAAACTACATACTACATTAAATTTTTTATAAATCACAAGTTCACAACTTAATGTATTTGAAAAATATTTTTTTTTTTTTTAAAAAGTCAAATATAGAATTATCAACTTTGGATTGAGCACATCAATTTAGAAACTCAAAATTCAACTCCTTGGTCTCGTTTTTGAACTCGTCTGCATGTTTTTTAACAATGCCTAAATTACATTTTCTTGTTTTCACTTCTCCTAAGAGAGAAGTAAGTAGCTATATAGTCAACAATGAGGTTGAAATTCAAGAAGTTACCCTTCTTCAGTTAATGTTTTCAGACTTGACTCAGTCTGATATCCAATTAATTATAGAATGAAACTTTTGCTAGGCAACCAAACAGCCACCTACTTTGTATTACCCACCAATCAGGTCCAAATTCATTAAGCCCAGACAAGAAAAAAGGTGGCAAAAAGTATCAGAACCAATTTGCTTTAACTGAAGATATTGCTAGTTTTCTTCTCTCTTTTTTTCAAGCCTCTGACCATCTAAGCATCAGAGAAATTTCTGTTCAAAACTTTTTCTGAACTAGTAAATTGTTGAGAGATGACTAGCCCACCTAATCGAACTCAGCTGCTACAAATCGCCACGACAACAGGCAAAAATTGAACGTCTGGCTCCACCTATTAGGGGACATGTAAATGTCAGATGTAAGAATGTAAGAAAGGTTTAATACAAGCATGAGAACCTATTAAGGGACATGAAAATGTCAATTGTGAGAATGTAACCTTAAACACTCACAATAGTAAGCAAGTTTGTGATGACCTCTTCGTACATCAAACGCAAACACACACACCAAAATCACATTGTACAATACACAATAAGATTTCAGACAAAAATCAATATTGCTATAGGAGAAGATTAGTTATATACTTCACCAGAAAGAACTATTTCACATATTGAGGGTCCAAACAGAAAAATCACAAAGAAGCAGGTATGGGAGATTGTACCTCCAAATTACTGGCCAAGCATAAACCGTTCGATCATTAAAAATAATAAAACATACACAACTAGATGTTAAATTAAAGAAAAAAACATAGATCATTCTATCAAATTCTGAAGTGAAAACTTTGCATTCTATGAGAGCTTATACTGTTGGTCTTGAACATGGATAAAAGAGGAGAGTTACTGTAGGCTTATAGATAATGTAGTCAATTTGCCATTAATCCTCGTGACAATGAATATGTCGGGACATACTCTCCTAGACATACGTTAACATCAATTTATTGAGTATTTGAACATAGAAACTCCAAATAGAGAGAAATGAATTACAGGATTCATATAATAGATCCGCCTCGCATTCAATAAAACGGGGATAGAACATGAGAAACCAGAGTTAAAATTCTAGTATAGGTAAAAAAGCTAAGTAATTTCTTTCTCATCTTCTAAACCTTGGTAGAAAGAGTACCCGCTACTTGTACTAGCTAAAAAGTAGCAGATATCTTGTAGCAGAAGTTCCCAGGTACTGAAGGTAGGAATTTTACACATCCCAATAATTCTTAAGACAGAACTAATGGTTTACAACACGCTTCATGAATGTGTACTGTACTTGACATAATAGTTAAGCAGAGTATCAGCTTATAAGCTCAGCACAAATCAACCTAGTAATGTTCTCCGGCTATAAGTCGCAAGCTATTTTTACACACTACTAGTATCAGCTTCATATTTCATAATATAATGTTTTTAGGGCTCGTTTGGTGTGAGGGATTAGAAATAATAGTGATGGGATAAGAAAATAGTGATGGGATAAAAAAAAAAATTATATTGTTTGGTTGGCAAGTCCGGGATAACTTATCCCGGGATTAATAATTAGTACCGGGATAAGTTATCCCTCCCCATAGGTGGTATAGTAATCCCGGGATAACTTATCCCGAGATAAAATAGCTAAATGACAAATATGTCCCTTTAAATCCTTTTTATATATCATTTTTCACATTTATGTATATTTACATTTTTTTTAATACCATGTATAATAATATTTACTACTCCTTATTTTTATGATAATTATACATATTTTTCTATTAAAAAATTATACTATATAAATATAATTTTTATTTATGAATTTATTTGACTAATTCTTATGTTTATTTTATTTTGATTTCTCATAAATTTTCTTCTCTTTAATAAACTTAAGAGGTAAGTTCTATTTTTAAGCTAAATAAGAAAAAAGTTATATTTTTAAATACACATGGTACTTATCATGGGA
>JAJOOS010016399.1:0-10557 GCA_029582725.1 Solanum chiquidenum
AACATAAAGGTCCTTTAATCTTTAAGGACACACTCGAACTTGGGAATAGTAAGCCAAGCTCATCACTTCTAGGAAAGTCCTTTAGCCACCACCACCTACACTTGGTGTAAAAAGATGAAGAAGAATGGTGTTAGTACAAGAATGCACTAAGTATGATAACCATGCAAAAACATGCTTTTAAAAGGACATTTAGTTGGAAACCATGCATCATGCCTTTTAAGAGAAACTTCATGAACCTTTAACACATTAGGCACAATATAAACCACATACATCATCATACACATGGAAACCATTCATAATAGCACATAATGCCACTTATAACATTTTAGGCACATTCAATGCATACAATACATTACCTTCCTCTTTATCTTACCTCCTTTGCTCAAGCAACCGTTAAGGAAAACTTAGTGCAATGTATCACCCTAAGGTTACCAAAGGTGAACTTACATATAGACTTGATCAATCAAACTAGATATTTGCATAGAGTCATAAGCACACCATAAGACATAGTCTTCACATAGCAACCATCACCTAAGACAACCCCCAAGTCACACTTGTGCAATGTGCAAGTAGCATCCCATAATACTACTCACACCAAGTGTTCCTAGGAAGACACCATAGACTAGGCACATCATATTCAACAAGTCATAACATCTTCATTTAACATTAGACATAAGACCAACATACTTCATAACATCATATAAGGACTCATTCGTTTACTAGAACATTAGTCATAACCCATTTAGTTCATATCATAGGTAAACCACCCTCAGAACCCCTTCACAAGCTCACTTGTGCTATGTACACATGGAGTCCCATACCCACACATATACTAAGCAAACCCATTAAGAAGTCATAAGTGTAATTCACATGCATAATCATACTTCATGTCTTGACATAAATAAAGGTAACCTTAACATGCTTTGATAATAACATAAATAGACCATAGTATTCATCACATAAAGTGCCTAATCATAACCTCCCTTAGAGTCCACTCTTGCAATGCATAAGTACGGTCCATAGTCCTACCTACACTAAGTAACTCTTCAAGAAACCATGACTAGAGTTCATATTCTTATCTTAGTTCATTTCTTAACTTTAGGGAGACATTGCCATAACCGAAAGAGACCATGTGAGCTACATGGAATACGGTGTTCTACTCCCACACCGAAAAGAGAGGGTACTACTTGCCAAAGTAGGACCTACATACATAATAGCTATCTACTGAATCCACTAAGCTAAGACCTATGGGGGAACGTAGTTATGGAACAAGGAGATTGCTACTAGAAAACCTTGACTTGCTAGGCATGGAGGTTTCCATCTCATGAGACAACATCTATGTTGGGACTTGCGAAATGTGAAGGTTCTCTTATGGGAAGCTGGACTTGCTAAACGTGAAGCCCCCACTCTCATTTTTCATGTTCACTCGGTGCTAATCTCCAACTCCATTTTTAAACATCTTTAAGCCTTTATTTAACATTAGTTCATAAAATAGGCTATAGGGACTTAATCCCTCATATCATATAGCTCAAAGGTATCTAAGATGAGAATGACCTTTCATCATAGAACCTACATTATGTGAGAATGACCTTTCACATAGTCATACCATATTCATAACATAGTCTAGTTTAGAGTACAATTGAGGAAACCTTTCAAGACACTCACTTTCACTAGATCATCATAAACCATATTCATTCATTCATGTGTCTGTAGATATGTGAGGAAGCCTTTCACATAAACACCTCTATGCAACACATATTCATACCTTACTAATCATACACTTTGCATGCATAATGAGATGTAAGGGTGCATATAAGAGTTAACCTTTCAATAGACACCATAACACATCATATTCATAGCTATACATGTAGAGTGTGTGTGTGTATATTCGTCCTCATAGTGACATAATAGCAACAACATTGATATTGAGTGCACTTCCCTTCAAGGGATCATAACACATTCACAATGCCCCTAACTAATGAGCAAATTCACATAAAAAGCCTTTAGGGATTCTAGACCACACACCCACACTTCATCATAGGATATAAGGACACATCCAACATTGAATAGGTACTCCTAACATGTACATGAGCACACATTCATATAGGGGTTATATAGGTAGGGGTCATTCCATAATAGTACTTAACATAATCAACTATTTAGACCACACCTTATCCCTAACATTAACATTCACATTATACTCCTCATCATCAACACACTTTAACATCATGCTAGCATTGAGGATTTCATACATAACCTTCATAGCACAAATTCATAAGCATATGCTTCATAATCATCAATTCACTTCACATCTATTGCCTTCAAGGCCGTGATCTCAACATGCATAGATAGACAAGAAGTAAACACCGCCACCATAAGTGGACCAAACCACACAACATCAATTCTTATACTATAGACTAGAAGTTAGGTCAACTTACCAACTCTCCAAGCCATGATCACCAAGGATCAATCCTCAACAATTCATAATCAATTGGCATAGATAGGAATAAGAATAAACAATGTAATTCAATAACATAAACATAATCTAAACAAAGGGATCAACTGATAACTTTGCCCATAAGGCCATAAATCTCAACTCATCAATATAACAACAGTTCAACATAAATAAGTATATATAAGCATAGGAAACATCAATACAATCTAATCTAAACATAATTTCACCAATAGAAATGATATTTCCAACGACCCACATCATGGACCAATTTTTGAGAATTTGGGGATCATAGGTTCCTCAAGAATTCCTTTGAATTCATCTTAAAAACCTTAATTCCACATTAATTCATCAATAGAATAATTTAGAAAATCGTTTGATAAAGGACCCATGTTTAGATTTAAAATTGGGAATTTTGGTCTTGGAATCACTTTTGAAAAACTTTGATAGAACTCCTTGAATGAGAGGTTATTCAAGAATCAAGAGTTACCATACCTTAATTATTGAAGACCCATGAAATTGAAGAAGAAATCAGTTGAAAACCAATCTTCTAGTTTGAGCTTCATCAAGGTCTTCAATGGAGATTTGAGAGAATCTATTTTTTTGAGAGGGAAGGGTCAATTTGAAGAATAGGGTCTAATTCTAGGTTTTGGAGTTTTGACCAACTTAAAATACCCTAAAATAGGTAGAATAACCGTTTATAATAATTCCATAAAGTACCCAAACTACCCTTCACATGGTTGGACCTTTTAAACAAGTCAAACTTCAGTTTTATTTTCGCAGATTTCGTCGGGGATCAGCTTCGCGACGTAGAGGTGTTCCCGCAAGTTTTATAAATTAAATTCTGAGACAGTAGAGTCCGCGGTGTCTCCGCGATGCGGAGCCACTTTTTGGCCATGGGTGGGGCAGGTCCGCGACGTGGAGCCACTCCCTCTATGAATAACTTGGCAACTTGTTTGGACAAGGGTTGGGGATTTCCTTGGGGACCCTTAGGGTGGTCCCGGGGAGTCGTACCTAAACTTTTTGACCGTAAAAACATTTATTAAGACACTAGGGTCACCTCCACTGATTTTAGATTCCAAAAAACACATAAAAACATGAACAGTATACTAGAACACACCAACACGTAAAAGACTAGTTTCTGAACGTCTTGGTTGTCCCATGACGTTAGACTTCCAAACTCTTTAAAAGTGATTAAAAAGGGTATTCTTCATTATTTTAATAAGTTATTAATGTTTAAAACCCATATGAGGCTCTACTTTATCCTTTTTCATTTTGAGAGGTGGTACAATATCCCCCACCTAGGAACATTCATCCTCGAATGACAATTAAAACACTTTCGAGGACTCAATGACCCAACTACCAGCTCATAATACACAACATACAACATCAACATAATAGCACACATCAAGGAGGAACATCAACTCCACATAAAAGTCTCAAAAAAACTTTCTGCAGTTAAAGAAAGTAGCAACACATATACCAACTCCTTATGCATTAACTTTATTATTTCCCATTTCATTGGAAGAACTTCCTTCTCCAAATCCTCATTCTAATTTCAAACACCAAAGAAACACAACATGCAACTATCTCATTATAGCACATTATGCAACTTTATCATAAGAAATCATTTAAACATACACTTCAAATCAACTCATGCAACACAAGCAAGTAGAAACTTTATTCACCGACTCATAATGCATCAACCACATAGGCCTTTCTCATGTTCATAGAAGGAACTACCTTCTCCTAATCAGGACATGATATTTACCCCTTTTATATCATCATAGGGTCCAATATGCCATGGATTTCAAATGCACACATAGGCATGATCAGCATTTCCACTTGTGAGGAAATTAAGCAATTCATACTAGTTGCACCCTAACATGAGGATTATAGATCATCTACTAGTTTTATCATTTAATCATCATACTATCAAGAACATACATGTAATTACCATGTTTAGTTATGTGCAAGGAGGGACTACCTTCTCCTAGTCACAACATACACACATGGCATCATAAAACTCATAAGCAAGCATTACACAAAGGTCAATTCATTTAAGGAGAAATTCTCAACTTCTAACCTAATCGTGCTCATACTTTCTTCCTCATGAAGTCAAGAGTGAATTCACCAGATAAAGATGCATATTGACATGAGAAACATGAATTTTATTACTAAAATTCCATTTTTATGTAATAAGAATCCTTCAAAACATGCATAACATAGTGTCTTCTAGGACCTGCATAACATACGGAGATCATGCAACTCATAATCATATGCAAGACTCCAAAACATGAACAAGCTACTAGGAACTCTTTGGTCTCAAGCTTGAATAAGAATAGAAGGAAAAGATAAGGATATCAACAATCTTACTACTCACTCATCATCCCCCACTTAGGGTAAACCCATCTAAGAGCACATTAAAGTACCCAAGTAAACTATCCCTTGCCAATTAAGCACAATGTCCCCCTCTTGGGATCAAGTTATTCAACTCCTTTGATCATTACCTCCTTCATCTCTAAGGTAGGAATCATTCTCCACTAAATCTTCACTATACTCCCTTAGGTGAGGATTTCAAGAACCCAAAAAATAAATGAGTATCTATACCACTCCACTTCATATCTATCACCCAAAGTGGTTCTCAACATGGAGAACTAAAGAAGTTCAATGTAGAAATATTAAGGGCACTCAAAACCATACCATCTAGGCACATTATCCCCAACTTGGGGTGAATTTAATGAACTCTTTATCACATCATACCCTTATCATCACCTTTGGTGTAACTTTCCGCTCAACCATGCCTAGGCATTATCTAAACACCCTCTTTGAATGACCGTACTTAAGATTAACCTTACAAGACAACTATCCTCTTTAGAGTTGGTCAACATCTATTCTCTCGTCCTTCCCATAAACTAAGGGATACATGCAACTCTCCAAGTTAACCTGAGAGAAAAACACTATCCCAACTCATGGAACAAAACCCCTTTTTCTGCTCCTAGGGAAAGCCTACACAAGAACTCCAATTCACACAAGGACAACCATGAAGCATCACTCATAAAGAAAGGGCAACTTTCAACTCACACTAGTTACCACATTCCTTCAAAACTCCTCAAATCTACACCATGACTTTCTACTATCATTACACATCACCATAAATCAAATCCTCATCCTAAAAAGGATTTCATTCTTACCATAACGACTCTTATCATATGAGAACTACACCACCATACAACATTTTCAATTCAATGCTTCCAACCTCATAGGTCGCACATAACCATGATTGGCATCACAATACGATTTCTAAATCTACCATCATATATACTCATATAGTCACCACATCATAAAAAGCATTATAACTCACCTTTTCTTCCCTCTATCCTTGCAACATCACCCCTTCTAAGTAATCACATCTAGAAGACCACCGGACAAGGGAAAATAGGAGAGAGAGATCATATGAAGTTAAGCTCTACGACAAGACACAAGAGTAATGAAGAAAGTGAAACTTCTATCATTATAGCCTCTCGCTCATAGATGTGTCGCGACTCACACCGATGAACAAGACTCTACTAGACGTGGCTCATGAGACGTTGAATCCTAAGACCATTTTCATAACCTTACGCTTTGATACCATGTTTGTAACGACACGAGAGCACCCCCTAGTCGTTACCGACGTATTCAACCTCTCGGAGGTCTTATACAAGCCCTTAGCATTCGTCATAGCATTATAATAGAAAATAGCAGAAAATTTAAAGCTTTTCATAATATAGCACAAGACTTAGAAAGTCACCTCATTTAAACCTTTAATACAAAATTGGAATACTACATCTCAAGGTAGCCATCTTAAAATACGACTACAACACAAGACGGACACATCCCTTAAAATACAAAAGGAACTACTATCTAGTACAATGAACTTAAGGAAAATCTTCAACATCAAGGTCCTTAAATCTTTAAGGACACACCTGAATTTGGGAATAGTAATCCAAGCTCATCACTTCTAAGAAAGTTCTTTAGCCACCACTACCTACACTTGGTGTAAAAATATGAAGAAGAATGGTGTTAGTACAAGAATGCACTAAGTATGATCACCATGGAAAAACATTCTTTTAAAAGGACATTTAGTTGGAAACCATGCATCATGCCTTTTTAGAGAAACTTCATGAACCTTTAACACATTAGGCATAATATAAACCACATACATTATCATACACATGGAAACCATTCATAATATTACATAAAGCCACTTATAACATTTTAGGCACATTCAATGCATACAATAAATTACCTTACTCTATATCTTACCTCCTGTCCTCAAGCAACTCTTAGGGAATACTTGGTGCAATGTATCACCTTAAGGTTAACGAAGGTGAACTTACATATAGACTTCATCAATCCAACCACATATATGCATAGAGTCATAAGCACACCATAAGACATAGTCTTCACATAGGAACAATCACCTAAGACAACACCCAAGTCACACTAGTGCAATGTGCAAGTAGCATCCCATAATACTACTCACACCAAGTGTTCCTAGGAAGCCACCATAGACTAGGCACATCATATTCAACAAGTCATAACATCTTTATTTAACATTAGACATAAGACCAACATACTTCATAACATCATATAAGGACTCATTCATTTACTACATCATTAGTCATAATCTATTTAGTTCATATCATAGGTAAACCAGCCTCACAACCCCGTCACAAGCTCACTTGTGCATTGTACATATGGAGTCCCATACCCCCACATATACTAAGAAAACCCATTAAGAAGTCCTAAGTGTAATTCACATGCATAATCATACTTCATCTCTTGACATAAGTAAAGTTAACCTTAACATGCTTTCATAATAACATACATAGACCATAGTCTTCATTACATAAAGAGCCTAATCATAACCTCCCTTAGAGTCCACTTGTGCAATGCGTAACTAGGGTCGATAGTCCTACCTACACTAAGTAACTCTTCAAGAAACCATGACTAGAGTTCATAATCTTATCTTAGTTCATTTCTTAACTTTAGGGAGACATTGCCATAACCGAAAGAGACCATGTGAGCTACATGGAATACGGTGTTCTACTCCCACACCGAAAAGAGAGGGTACTACTTGCCAAAGTAGGACCTACATACATAATAGCTATATAGTGGATCCACTAAGCTAAAACCTACGGGGTAACGTAGTTATGGAACAAAGAGATTGCTACTAGAAAACCATGACTTGCTAGGAGTGGAGGTTTCCATCTCATGAGACAACATCTATGTTGGGAACCCGGACTTGCTAAATGTGAAGGTTCTCTTGTGGGAAGCTGGACTTGCTAAACGTGAAGCCCCCACTCTCATTTTTCATGTTCACTCGGTGCTAAGCTCCAACTCCCCTTTTAAACATCTTTAAGCCTTTATTTAACATTAGTTCATAAATTAGGCTTTAGAAACTTAATCCCTCATATCATATAGCTCAAATGTTTCTAAGATGAGAATGATATTTCATCATATAACTTACATTATGTGAGAAGGACCTTTCACATAGTCATACCATATTCATAACATAGTCTAGTTTAGAGTACAATTGAGGAAACCTTTCAAGAGACTCACTTTCATTAGATCATACTAAACCTTATTCATTTAATCATGTGTGTGTGTACATATGTGAGAAAGCCTTTCACATAATAACCTTTATGCAACACATATTCATACCTTACTAATCATACACTGTGCATGCATAATGAGATGTAAGGATGCATTTAAGAGTTAACCTTTCAATAGACACCATAACACATCATATTCATAGCTATACATGTAGAGTGTGTGTGTGTATATTGGTCCTCATAGTGACATAATAGCAACAACATTGATATTGAGTGCACTTCCCTTCAAGGGATCAGAACACATTCACAATGTCCCCAACTAATAAGCAATTCACATATAAAGCCTTTAGGGATTCTAGACCACACACCCACACTTCATCATAGGAGATAAAGACACATCCAACATTTAATAGGTACTCCTAAAATGTATATGATTGCACATTCATATAGGGGTCATATAGGTAGGGGTCATCCCACAATATTACTTAACATAATCAACCATATAGACCACACCTTATCCCTAACATTAACATTCACATTATACTCCTCATCATCAACACACTTTAGCATCATGCTAGCATTGAGGACTTCATACATAACCTTCATAGCACAAATTCATAAGCATATGCATCATAATAATCAATTCACTTCACATCTATTGCCTTCAAGGCCACGATCTCAACATGCATAGATAGACAAGAAGTAAACGTTGCCACCATAATTGGACCAAACCACACAACATCAATTCTCATACTATAGACTAAACGATAGGTCAACTTACCAATTCTCCAAGCCATGATCACCAAGGATCAATCCTCAACAATTCATAATCAATTGACATAGATAGCAATAGGAATCAACAATGTAATTCAATAACATAAATATAATCTAAACAAAGGGATCAACCCATAACTTTGCCCATAAGGCCATAATTCTCAATTCATCAATATAACAACAATTCAACATGAATAAATATATATAAGCATAGGAAACATCAATACAATCTAATCTAAACAGAATTTCACCAATAGAAATCATATTCACAAAGACCCACATCATAGGACAATTTTTGAGAATTTGGGGATCATGGGTTCCTCAAGAATTCCTTTGAAATCATCTTAAAAACCTTAATTCCACATTAATTCATCAATAGAATAATTTAAAAAATCATTTGACAAAGGACCCATGTTTAGATTGAAAATTGGGAATTTTGGTCTTTGAATCACTTCTGAAATCTTTGATAGAACTCCTTCAATGAGAGATTATTCAAGAATCAAGAGTTACCATACCTTAATTATTGAAGACCCATGAAATTTAAGAAGAAATAAGTTGAAAACCAATCTTCTAGCTTAAGCTTCATCAAGGTCTTCAATGCAGTTTTGAGAGAATCTATTTTTTTGAGAGGGAAGGGTTAATTTGAAGAATAGGGTCTAATTCTAGGTTTTGGAGTTTTAACCAACTTAAAATACCCTAAAATAGGTAGAATAACCATTTATAATAATTCCCCAAAGTACCCAAACTACCCTTCACTTAGTTGGACCTTTTAAACAAGTCAAACTAGAGTTTTATTTTCGCATATTTTGTCGAGGAACAAGTTCGTGACGCGGAGGTGTTCCCGCAAGTTTCATAACTTAAATTCCGAGACAGTAGAGTCCGCGGTGTCTCCGCGACGCGGAGCCACTCCCTCCATGAACAACTTGCAAGCTGCCTTGGCAGCTTGTTTGGACAAGGGTTGAGGTCCTCCTCGGGGACCCTTAGGGTGGTCCCGGGGAGTCATGCCCGAACCTTTTGATCCTAAAAACATTTATTAGGACACTAGGGTCATCTACACTGATTTTAGACTCCAAACAACACATAAAAACATGATCAACATACTAGAACACACCAACACGTAAAAGACTAGTTTTCGTGTAAGGCACTACTTTATCCTACTTCATTTTGAGAGGTGGTACAATATCCCCCACTTAGGAACATTCATCCTCGAATGACAATTAAAACACTTCCGAGGACTCAATGACCCAACTAGGAGCTCACAATACACAACATACAACATCAACATAAAAGCACACATCAAGGAGGAACATCAACTCCACATAAAAGTCGCAAAAAACTTTCTGCAATTAAAAAAAGTAGCAACACATCTACCAACTCCTTATGCATCAACTTTATTATTTCTCATTTCATTGGAGGAACTTACTTCTCCAAATCCTCATTCTAATTTCAAACACCAAAGAAACACAACATGAAACTATCTCATTATAGCACATTATGCAACTTTATCATAAGAAATCATTTAAGCATACACTTCAAATCAACTCATGCAACACAAGCAAGTAGAAAATTTATTCACCGACTCATAATGCATCAACTACATAGGCCTTTCTCATGTTCATAGGAGGAACTACCTTCTCCTAATCATGACATGATATTTACCCCTTTTATATCATCATAGGGTCCAATATGCCATGAATTTCAAATGCACACATAGACATGATCAACATTTCCACT
>JAJOOS010016401.1:0-11314 GCA_029582725.1 Solanum chiquidenum
GTCTTGCAATTCCTTGACAAGAAGTCAGAGGTTTCACACTGTGTAAATGCAGCAGGTACAAATTCTACTTCAAGAAGTCAGAGTCACAGTCCAAGATGAATAATAGATACAGGAGCCACAAGCCATGTTGTGGCTGACCTGAGTCTCTTAAAGAATCAATTTATATCTAAAGTTGAAAATCCCAAGAAAGTACATCTTTCAAATGGTGATAAAGCCTTGGTAACATATCTAGGGTCTAGCACATTAGATGGGAAGAACACAGTCTCATGAGTATTTTATATTCCTCAGTTCAAATTTAATCTGTTATCTGTTGCTAAACTAACCAAGGAATTGAATTGTTCTGCATCTTTTTTTCCTGAATTTTGTTTGTTTCAGGAACTCTTCAGTGGAAAGGTGAAGATGATTGGTAGAGAGAATGGAGGATTGCACATTTTGTCCAACAAAATAGATAAAGAAGATGGTGTTGTTTTGTCATCAAGACATTCTGAGCACAGTGATAGAAGTACTGAGAAAATAGATATTCAGTTACTGCATAAAAGGCTTGGGCATAGTTCTAGTTCAAAGCTTAAGAAGTTGTTAACCACTAGTTTGGATGATATTACAAAATCTATAAGTAAATGTACTGTATGCCTTTGTGCCAAACAAGCTAGAATGTCATTTCCTATTAGTACATCTAGCAGCTTGAGTAGTTTTGATTTGCTACATATGGATTTGTGGGGTCCTTATAAAAAACCTACATTTGATGGTTTCAAATACTTTTTAACTATTGTAGATGATTACTCTAGAATGGCTTGGGTGTTCTTGTTACAATGTTGATTTGACTTATATAAAGACTCATTTCAATAAGCAAATGAAGGTTATAAAGAGTGATAATAGTACTGAATTTGTGAATACAAACTGTTCTGAGTTGTTCAAAGAATTAGGCATAATACATTAAACTTCATGTGCTTACACACCCCAACAAAATGGAGTAGCTGAAAGGAAACACAGACACATCTTAGAGATAACAAGAGCCATAAGATTTCAAGCAAATATTCCTGTAATATTTTGCGGGTTGTGTGTTAAAGCTGCAGTGTATATTATTAACAAGATGCCTAGTAGTGTTATTGCTAATTTGTCCCTTTTTGAAAAACTTTATAATAAGAAACCTTCTTTGCATCAGTTAAGGGTGTTAGGATGTCTATGTTTTGCTAAGAAAGTAAATGAGTCTGACAAGTTGAAGTCCAGGAACTTGTGTTTTCTTGGGATATGTTGAGACTCAAAAAGGCTATGTGGTATATGATCTAGCTAATAATGTGTTTTCTGTCAACAAGGATGTAGTGTTTCAGGAAGATGTTTTCCCATTCAAACTCAAGTCCAAGGTGCCAGTTCCTATTTTTACATACACTGGTATAAATCATGAAGTGGATGATCTAGAAGAAGTGTCAATAGCAACACATTCACAACATAATTCTCAAGCTGAGATGGTGCTACCTTAAGAACAAGTTGAAAATATTGAGGTGGAGACTTTTACCAACCTACAACAAACAAATGTATATGAGGATATACAAGCAGAACAGATGCCTCAAACTGAAGTTAGGAAATCAGGAAGAGGAACCAAACCTCCATTATGGTTAAAAGATTTTGTGTCACTAAATATCCATGAAGGACCTTACAGTTTGGATAAATATGTGTTATACATCAACATTAATCCTACCTATCATACATACCTAGAAAAAATGTCAAGTGTGAAAGAACCACAGTCTTACAAGGAGGCAACATCTGATCCTAGGTGGACTGAGGCAATGAATGCTGAGATAAAGGCACTGCAAGATAATCATACTTGGGAAATAGTTGAGCTTCCTGATGGAAAAACACCTATAGGTTGCAGATGGATATTTAAAGTTAAGTACAAATCTAATGGAGATGTTGAAAGGTTCAAGGCAAGGTTGGTGGCAAAGGGGTACAACCAAAAAGAAGGTATAGATTATCAAGAAACTTTCAGTCCTGTTGTAAAAATGAAGACTATTAGGACTGTCTTAACTATTGCTGCACAACAACACTGGCAGATACATCAAATGAATGTATTTAATGCATTTCTTCAAGGAGATTTACCTGATGAAATCTATATGCAGTTGCCTCAGGGATTTGAGAGTCAGGGGGAGAATAAAGTGTGTAGACTCACTAAATCCATCTATGGATTGAAACAGGCTCCCAGACAGTGGAATGGAAAGTTGTCTGAGGCATTGTTAAGGTTTCAGTTCAAGTAGAGTGAAAATGATCACTCTTTGTTTATCAAGCAAACATCAACATGTTCAGTGTTTGTTCTCATATATGTGGATGATATGCTAATTACAAGAAGTAGTGTTCAACTTATTGAAGAAACAAAAGCTAAACTGAATCAAACCTTCAAGATGAAAGATCTAGGAGAGCTGAGGTTTTTCTTGGGGATTGAGTTTGCCAGATCAAGTATGGGTATACTGGTACATAAGAGAAAGTATGCATTTGTCACTCCCCGAGCTACCCCCGAGACGCGGATACGGGACCTAGGACCACAAGTGATCCCAAGCTAATCCTGCTGGCATAATCTGAGCATACTATAATTAACATGAATAAAATAACTGATGCGGAAGCTAAAATCATAAATAAAGAAAAGATGGGAAATACCCATATACTATAACTGAGAGAGTTTAATACAAAAGATATTAACTCATACTAGGCTGAAACTAACTATGTCTGAAAGTAAGCCTCTAAACTGACTAGAAATGTTGGGACATGCCCCAACTATATCTAGCAAAATTGAAACTAAAGACTGAAAGCAGTAAGGATATCATGTCTCTTGTCCTCGGAGGATGAGGACTCACCACTACTAGTCTGCTGAGCTGAAGATCGGAAAACAATCTAAGTTCAATCTGGATGCTGAGAGCCTGAACCAACATCACAAGAAGATGTAGCGCAATATATGCGTCAGTACTAAAAGGTACCGAGCATGAGGATAGAGTATCGCTGAAATACATATATAACTGACCAAGCAAAAAAGCAATGACATATATATAGAGATGATAGAATGTTGAAAAATACTAAACATGATTGATCTGCATGCAATGAACAACTATGACATACTGAAACTGAATACTGAACATGGTCAGTGCAGATGGAGTCTGACTGATTTGTGGGAGCTACTAATCACCGATAATAAAACCACATGAGCTAAATATGGAGTCCGATGTATACGCTCCATCAAGAGGACCCAATATACCCTGCCAGAGGTGTAAAGGCATGCTGGCGTGATCACTAATCTGTTTCCCATGGAAGGGACTTACAACCTACTTGGCTAGTAGTTCTAGGACTATTTGGGTACACTAAACCCTAGTCCAACTCGGTATTATGCTAGTCCCAATGAATTTAGTAGTAAACTGATTATGACTGATTTTCTGTAATTGTTCTGGATAGCTCAAAACTAGACATGCAAACTGAACGCAACAATTTAAACTTACATTGATGCATAATACTAAGGCATGCATAACTGATTTCTGATAAAGTCTGTCCTAACACATGTAATTCAAGAACTAAATAAATACATAGCTAGGGTTCTGAAATTCATACGATAATCTGAAGAAGACGTGACATGCTGATTTGGACATTAAAACATAACTAAAACGTGACATGCTGTTTGGACGTTTAAACATATAGTTAAAAACGTGATTTCTAAATCGGAACATTTTAAAAACAGTCTCTTCATGAAAATCGGCTGTAACTTTAGAAAATACTAGGGTTCATTCATAATCATTGAAAACTGATCAATAGTTGGATCATTCTAACATTTAAAACCCCAAATCAAGAAACGTTCAAGAACCCTAATTTCGTTCATAGCATGGAATAAAAAATCGTCTGAATTCTAGGGATCTAACTGGCGAAAGGGACCCATTAGTGAAATCCAACATACCTGGTGACGAAATCTCCATGAAAAACTATCAACTAGGGCTGGACTTGACTTTTCCGGCAACTTTCTAGCATTTTCCGGCGGCGGCTAGGGTTTAGCTAGGGTTTCGGCAACCCCTCTCTCTTCTCTCTTCTTTTGTTTTAGTTAATTAAATGACTTAGGTAAGTTCTAGTTAGGTTTATAGGATTTTAAATGACTAACTAAAACCCTTTTAATTTAGGAATTAAAAAAAGAGTGGGAAAAGACAAAAACACCCTTGACTTAAAAGCTGTCCAAATCCTGATGCGGATTGGGCACCTGCCAAATCTGAAAATTCTGCAAATTTTTCCTTCACGAATCTGGGGTGTGACAACATTAGAGCTCATTTCTGAAACAGGATTGGGAAATGCAAAACCAGCAGTAACCCCTATTGACAATAACACCAAGCTAACCTCAAGACAATATGATGATCACCTCAATTCAGAGAATGTACAAGAAGATCCTCCCTGCCCCCTTTCCATAAGTAAATTCTCCTTCTAGTCTCTGACTACCTGATTCATTAGCTGATCAAAGCCTATATCAGAGACTGATAGGAAAGCTACTATACCTTACTATGACAAGGCCTGACATTGCATTTGGAGTGCAAACCTTGAGTCAGTTCTTACAACAACCTAAAAAGACTCATATGGAAGCAGCTCTAAGGATTGTTAGATACATAAAAGGTCAGCCACGTCAAGGGATATTATTATCCAACATTCAAGATACCAATCTCATAGCTTTTTGTGATGCTGACGGGGCATCTTGTCCTCTTACAAGGAAGTCTGTAACAGGGTATTTCAGCAAGTTTGGTAATTCAGTGGTGTCATGGAAGTCTAAGAAACATTCTATTGTTTCTAGAAGCTCAGCAGAAGTTGAGTACAGAAGTATAGCTACAACTGTAACTGAAATTATTTGGATGTTGGGGCTGTTAAAAGACTTAGGGATTGAAGTGCATAAACCTGTAGAAGTATGCACAGACAGTAAAGCAACAATCTTGTTAGCTGCTAATTAATCCTGTGTATCATGAGAGAACAAAACACATTGAGATAGACTGCCACTTCATAAGGGAAAAATATGTACAAGGAATAATATGTACCAATTAGTACACTCCTATACATGAACAACCACCTGATATGCTTACCAAAGGGTTGACTAAAGTTCAACATCAGTTGCTCAGTTCCAAGCTTGGAGTTCAGAACATATTTTCACTTCCAAGCTTGAGGGGAGTGTTAAGATTAGTGAGCAAAAATAGCTAGTTCAATATTCAAAGTAGGAAGTTTATAAGTTAGTTAGTTGGTTAGATAACTAACTATCCAAAAGTTAGTTAGGAGCTCTAACTAATTTAAGTTCAAGAAGTTTGTATATATATACTCATACTTGTACTCAATTAAATCAATGAATCAATAAGTGAATTGTGAGAGAACTTCTAACTCTCAAAAATAAGTTTCTTCTATAACAGATTGATTCTTGTTCTTCTTCTTCCTCGTCTATTTCTTCTTATTCTTCTTCTTCTACTATTTCTTTAGTTCTAATCTTCATAAACTACACAAAGATAAGTTACTAGAAGAGTTAACTGTTTCTCACACAACAGTATAAAGAATTCTTACAGAAACTTGATTCACTTTAACGAATAGTTTGGCGTAAATTTCATTTCAATTGGTGTCATTTCAAGAACTGACATTACCTTTTATGAGGTCCTTTCTTGTTTCTGGATTATCAGCCATAACCTGAAGAATATTGACACAGAGATCAAAATTTCAGTTCATGACGATCTCATATCAAAAGAAGCTTGATCAATAAAAAACCAGTTACAATTTAAAATCTTCACCGAGTATGTAACAAATCCAAATTCCTCACTATATTAATAACAAACTTGGAATGTGATTAAACCTTTAGAATCGTAATTGCGATAATCAAACAACTGAATTACAATGAAAATGCTGAAATAACAAGTAACTAAGATAGAGATAAGAATTGGAATGAGAAGCTTAAATTCTAGAAGAAGAAGAGAGGAATAAACGTGTTTCTTCAATATGCATAAACCCTTCTTTCAAATTCAATTACCCTTTTAACCAAATGCTAATTAGGCCGGGATCCCAAATAAAACACTCCAACATTTTACTCGGCCCAATAATCCCAACTAAATTAGTCTCCACCAATTCTAGTGCATAGGCCCTTACATATCCAACTCGGTTCACAACAATACTCTCGCCCTCAATGAGAACCTTGTCCTCACGGTTCAAGTACAACAATGTCAACAATAACAAAATATCACTCTCATAAGGTGAAACATACTTCTTCCCATCAATTCCATTAAAGGGTACTGTGATAACAATTCCATTACTAAGAGGCAACCACATATGCTCTGTTTTGTTTTCCAATTGATAGCGTTGACTGGAGATCATTGTTAGTTGTTTGGTCCAACTCCTTAAAGAATGCAGTAACATAAATGTATTGTGCAAATTCACCATGTGACAGATTCTTAAAGTAGTTGTAAATACTAGATTAGCTGATGATATTTCAACATGAACAAGGAGAAGAGTAGTGTACCAAGGAATATAACAAGTTCCAGCCATCCAAACAACAATCAATGGGACAACTATTTTCGCATCCGTTGAATTTCTTGTTGGCAGGTCATTGCCTGCTCCAATATTGAAAATGCCCACTCCAATGGTTAACACCACAACAACTTGAATGGAATATGTAGCGCAATTTCGCTCTCCCAAGCCTACCGAGAAAACTAGCCGAGTTAAAACAAGGAAAGTCGATCTAGAGACAAGAGGCTTGGTAGTGTCTAGTCTTTTAGATTTGCAACGATGGAAGTAATAACCCAAGATTAGCATAATGCTAGCTGACCAAAAACTACAGAGATATTTGGCAACAGGGGCGAGGCCAAAATTATCCTTCCAAAGTAGGAGCATGCCAAGACTTGCCAAAACATTAACCTTGAGCAAACACGTCTCTAAAATACGCATGTCCATGTATTGAGCCTTATTTTCAGCATGACATGCTAAAAGGAAAACAAGAACATTTATTCTCCAAGTCAATCCAGTCACCTTTGATGTCAACGTTGTCAGGTAGAAGGAAAAGCTTCTTTCAACAATATAAAAGTGAGTATAATTTGATGAAAGAGCAACTGCTAGTGCTGAATTAGACAACAAAATGGAGGAATTTCGCACACCAAGATTGTTCGGGATCCCACACTCTTGTCATGGAGTTCGAATAAGCAAATAAGCAACACCTGCCAGAACAACCCTGCAATTGTAATGCCTCCATGTTAACTGTGTAACCCGTCCGAGCCATGAAAGGGAAACTTATTCTCGAATTCCATACACCAAGATCCGTTGTAGTTAAACAAATGGTTACATGAACACATGTAGCACCAGGATCAAATGGAAATTGACTCGAATTAAGTTGATCACCTCCACTTGTTTGTGGCCTTATTTCGGAGCAACCAAGTGACACCTCCAAGAGAAAAATGCAGAACGTTGAAGGTCTTGAACGCACAGATATCAGACAACGAGAACTCTAAAAGAGTGCACTCCTGCCCAGTATCAACCCAATTGCATTTACGTAAGTGAAAGTCAAGGCAAAATGTTGATCTATTTTGGTTACCCCCACGATATTCTTCCGGAGAATCATGACAACAGGAAATTGTGCGAAGCCATAAGGCAACAATAAATGAATCATCAATTTCAGCAAGTAGCGAACTTCCACTCGACATCACACTTCCCTGACAAGAAAAACTAACCGAAAAATCAAATGTATTCAGTGGAGGAAATTTTTCAAACAACGCCACATTATCATGTGAATTTTTCTTCTCGTCATTATAAGAACCGTCCGCATCATGCTGCACCGCAAGAGGTATAGAGTGTTCAATCTCATGGAAAATAACTTTCAAATCATGAATGTTGGAACATACTGTTGTGTATGAAATTTCATCGAACACTTGATCTTCGATAATGGAAGAAGGTTCATGTTCCAAATTTGCTTCTACTGATTTGGCATTCCCAATTTGTGGTGTATCTACGTCTTCAAGAGGTTCAACCTCAACATTGTTTTTAGTAATCAATGCCACAGACTCTACATATTTATACTGCACTGGCAATTCATCGAACACATGGTCTGCCTGTGAGCTTCCAGTGTTGAAGGCTAATACAGACATAGAGGACTTTAGAACACGACCAGGAGCAGGAAGGGGAGACACCACAATTGATTGTGAAATTGTAGGGACAAAATTAACACAATCAAAATAAACCTGTGAGGATTTAGCTAGACACCCCAGCACATCATTGTTGGCGAAAATGCTGAGCAAATTTATCCTTAAAATGCGTCCAATCCAAAAATAGCTTGTTGCAAAATAAACTATTGAACCAAGCCAGAGCTTCACCCTCAAGGTAGAATGAAGGGAGCGGAAGCCAGTCATTTGCATCAAAGCCAAGGTATGTGAAGTACAACTCCGCTTGAAAAATCCAACTCCCTGGGTTGCCATCGACACTGAATCTAGGTAGAAACATAGTCATTGTTGGAGTACGATTGATGAAAGCACCAATGTAACAAATCCAAATTCCTCACTATATTAATAACAAACTTGGAATGTGATTAAACCTTTAGAATCGTAATTGCTATAATCAAACAACTGAATTACAATGAAAATGTTGAAATAACAAGTAACTAAGATAGAGATAAGAATTGGAATGAGAAGCTTAGATTCTAGAAGAAGAAGAGAGGAACAAACATGTTTCTTCAATATGCATAAACCTTCTTTCAAACTCATTTGCCTTTTTCACCAAATGCTAATTGGACCGGGATCCCAAATAAAACACTCCAACATTTTACTCGGCCCAATAATCCCAACTAAATTAGTATCCACCAATTCTAGTCCATAGGCCCTTACATATCCAACTCGGTTCACAACACTTATCGCTAATTGCCGCTAAAAATACAGATTTAGCGACAATTGAGCTATTGCCATTAATTAATTGCCGCTACGGATCATTTCTTATGTAGTGGTCTTATCAGATATAGTTCATCTAAACCAAATTACAAAAAATGAAGTGTATCTCTAATGCATTTCACTTTGATTTTTATAAACAACAAATTTCCATTGATTCCATGAACTAAAACATTACAACATAAAGCACATTCACCATATGTAACAGGTCTTGCATAATTTACTAGTGCATTGATTGTCTCATGGCTATTGAGAACGAATGATATCAGATGGTTCTATTTCTCAATCTTTCTGACTTTTTTGCTACTTCAATAGTATAAATTATAACACACACTATTTTGATGGTATATTACTGACCTGAAACAAAGCAAGAGCAAGACAAGCTCGAGTTGCTTCCCTCATAGATAGCATTGAGGGTGAAAACTTCCAATACACTGATATGATTTCCTGAAATTCACAAGACAAATATTATTACGTGCGCATTGACAACTTCTTGCACATCAAAATGTGAGGTGTTTGATATATTTCCGATTAGATTGTCACATAATTTAACATGTATGGTATCAAAAATGTTTTCTCTGTAACATCTTAAACTTTTATATAAGAGGTCTCTAGAAATTCAATTTAAGATTATCCAACAGAATATCAATCCGCAATTTTTTAAAAAAGGTATACCAGCAAAAGCATGTAAGCTGTATTGAAGTTGTTCCACAGCAGCAGAGCTAGATTTCTACATGAATCTTTCTTCTGAAATATATAACAAAAGTCACCAACTCAGAATATGACAATTACTAGCACTTTTAGAAGATTAAAAAAAAAGGACTAAAATCTGTTTTGGGCAAATTTTTAAAATCTGCTTGTTACGAAAATTGTTATTTGTTAGAAATGATTATCAGTACTTTTGAAGAGTAACCGTTTATGTTTAGCTATAATATAAATGAGAATTATTTTTGACAATATTAGAGCAACAGTTTGTGTTTAACTAAGTTGAGAAGTGTTTATTTTTATTTTTAATATATATATTGAAAATAAGGGTCCTCAAATTGGTTATTTGTGCACTTCCTCTCAAATAAACTTTGGTTGTGAGGTCAATCAAATTGGTTTTCAGCTCATTTAAATCTGAAGCTTTTACTTCAAACTCGAGATAATATCTCAGATGATCACTCAATTAAGTTTTTTTTTTGAGAAAGTCAACTTTCTTTTATATCCATAGTTGAGTGACTTTGAGTTTATAAAAGAAAGTTGAGTGTCTTCTGGTGAAAAGAACCCTTGATTGACTGATTTTTTATGAGAAAAACCCTTAGTTTAGTGACTTTGAATGACTTTATGAGAGAGAAAACCTTTAATTAAGTGGTCATCTTATATATTTTATCTTCAACTCAATTAGTCCAAACGAAAAAAAAAAGGAATTATTTAGCTTCGAAACTTTTCAATGATCGTCAATGGAGCTTTTTAATTAAGATTAAATTTCTAAATCACAAAATAAAAAGGGAAAATGCATAAGTACCCCCCAGCCTATGCCCAAAATCCCTGAGACACACCTAACCTTTACTAAGGTCCTATTACCCCCCAAACTTATTTTTTAATTAATTTTTTACCACTTTTCGGCCTACGTGGAAGAGTCCGTGACTTCACCTATGTTAGGCGCGTGAGTGCAGTTTTTAGATAGCACTGACCAATAAAAATTGGCCACATGTTAAAATTAACTTGAAAAAAATAAATATTAACTCAGTTGTCTTCTTCTTTATCATTGTTCTTCATCTTTGAAAAAAAACCCTCCATTATCATTCAACTCCTTGCTTCGAAAAGGTAAAGTAAATTTTTAATATATTCTTTATATTTACACCTTTTTATGTCGATTATTAGTTCTGATTTTAAATTTCTTTCACAATTTTTATGTATAAATGTTAGGGTTATGACAAAATTCGAGTTGAATCAGTTGTGTATGGATGAGGATGATTCAATGATCAATGCGGAAGTGCGATGCAAGCATGGAATCTTATTGAATTTCTGAAATTGAACACACTAAGTACCAAAATCCAACATAAAAAATCAATTATGAGTCTGAAAATCGAATTTTTGAAATCAATTTTTTGAAGATAATGTTCTTTCCCTTGTTCCTTTCTCTTCCTTTTTGGTAAAGTTAACTTGAAAATGTAAAGTGATAACTTTTTGAAATTTTGGGAAGTGTAAAAGCTATTTTTGAACTGATAGCTTACTTTTTAGAAAGTTGAAAAAGTGGGGCCCAACGCGTGTTGAACAAAACTTTTAACCTATCTGGTTTATATTGCCACGTAGGCCGAAAAGTGGTAAAAAATTAAAGGAAAATGCATAAGTACCCTCCTAGCCTATGCCCAAAATCCCTGAGACACACCTAACCTTTACTAAGGTCCTATTACCCCCCCCCCCTCGAACTTATT
>JAJOOS010016405.1:0-12568 GCA_029582725.1 Solanum chiquidenum
ATGCATCCTCACTGCATCTCCCAATTGATTTTCAGCTAGACCTCGGTTTTCCCCACCAACTACTCTTGGCTGTTGTAAATCAACTGCATCACCGAGATTGACTCCGATAGGATTAACTGGAAGTCCTTGATCATTCATTTTTCTCAATGTTCGATTCAACTCTGGATCGTCCTAACAACTGAAAACTACTAAAGCAATATAAACAAGGATCCTACGGAAAGCAAGGATGCTCACCACAAAACTCTGAATGCTCAACTGGATCAACAAAGCGCTGGGTGATGATCCTGGTTACTTGAATCTGCATCATGATAAGATGCAGGCCAACTAACATCAGTACATTGAATGTACGAGTATGCGAGTTGGAATGCTAAACACAACATATGCTTGAAAAGAATATGAAAGGAACATTTACCTTGGCTTTACTCAACTCCTGAATAACTTAACTCATTATAAAGCAATAAAACATATGCAATATATAGAAATCTTGTAAAAAAATAGTAGAAAACAACTTAATTCGTTAAAGAAAATGCAATAACAAACTCAACTTTACTCATATAATAAAGTAATATAGTTTCTGTGGGAGATTCTCTAACCGACAACTACCACTATGAGCCTAAGTTGTGATACATCGTCTTGTCCACGCTGCCAAAACTGTCATATACTTTGCCGTCATGTAGAACGCTTAACTAAGTGGATCCACTAGTCTATGCTAAGAAATAACTTAAGGAGTTATCTAAAAAGTATGATCCTTTACTACCCATGATGGCTACATGGTTTATGGAGACTTGAGTTAATATGAACTCGCATCCCCATATGAGTGCTCAATACTACTCCAAAAATATACTTAGCTCATATTTTTTAAATCAAAACTTCTTTCTTTGGTTTGAGATAATTACTCAAAACTTTAGCTTAAAAGCTCTCTTGGAAATCGGTGTTTCCCTTTCTTGTTCAAATGTGAAAACATTTTAAATTCTTGGGAATATTTAGTTCCCTTATACTTCTTTGAAGAAATGAACTTCAATCTTTACTCTTTACTCTTTACTCTTTACTCAACTTGAATTTAAGTCTTAAAACAAAGTTAAAACGTTTGTGAAAGACTTTTGAAAACTTTATAAACTTCTCTTTTACTTGCTTCTTAACTTCTAGACTTGACTCTTAACTTTCCTTGAATTGAATTATGGATTCAAGGTTCATGATCTCATGTTTATGGATGATTTCATGATGTTTAGATATACCTAAGAGTGTTGGAATCAACTAGAAAACGTAGGTACATTGCTAAGGAACTAGTACAGAAAGTTGTGGAAGAAATGGGAACAACTGGCGTCCCTGACGCTCTGAGAGGCGCGGGGAGCCAGAGCACAAACTTCAGAGTTGAAGTTGTGGCGCTCTGGCTGGCGAGTCGCCCCAGAGCCCAAACTTCAGACTTTGAAGTGGGGCGCTCTGTGAGGCGCGACGCCCCAAGCCCTTGCCCAGAAAATCCCCAATTTTTCTCCTCCGTTTTTCATCTCTAAACTCCAATGGTTCTTTCCCCAAACGTTAGACCCTCAAAATACATCAGATTCTACTCGAAATCACACCTAAAAACATGAATCAAACTCAAGAAAACTTCAACAACACAACCCACAAGAATTCAAATGAATTTCATCAAGAACTCAAAGGATTTACTTTCAAATCTAATATACTTTGCTGAATTGAATTATGATTGGCGCGTGGGTGAACTAACCCAACGCTATATGATCTCACATACCTTGTAGGGATCACCCCTTGACGAAATCCACAAGCTAAACTCGAACGTTCTTGACGATTCTTGATTTCTCTTCTCCTTTCTCCTCTTTTCTCTTTTCTCCAAACCCTAGCGTGAACTTCAACTTTTCTAAACTGACCAAAATCTGACTTTACCCCAATTAAACTCCTAAAAACGAATTAAAACAATTGGTAAGGAAAAGACTAAAATACCCTTCCACAATTCGGATTAGACTTTCCTTATTCAAACAGTCCAACTTTCAAAGGGCATATCTCACTTATACGAACTTGGAATCGCGCAAACTCGGAGGCGTTGGAAAGATTATTCCAAGAGCTTTCCTACCACATCTGGAATTACACCTAACTCATCCTGAGGTAGGAGTTATGACCGTTTGAGGTTGACCAAAACTCAGCTTATTCTAAATTGACAAAATTTTCAGATTTTCATTCATTCCAAAAACGACTATTTCCAATTATTAACTCCTTTCCAGTTATTTCAATTTGCAGATATTACAAAACTAAATAACTCCTATTAAATTAAACCTAGAAAAAGTTGAAAAATTTGAAAATCAATCTGCTGCTGGTTTCCAAACCATTTCGTTGATAGCCATTGAACTGGAGCTGAAGTTTTATGTATTAGTTGTTGCCATTTTAGAAATATAAGAAAAAAACTAGCTCGAGAAGTTGAAAGCCCCGAGTCAGGGATTTGTTCCGAATGAGTACTGTTTCGATCGATTTTTGTTGCTGATTCCAGTCTGTTTCGTGGTTACCCATTGAGTTTGGAGAGGAACAATTTGAAGAAGAAGAAATTCGCCATTAAAGCTCCATCGAACAAGTTCGAAAATTTGGATTGCCGCAAACAAGCTTCGTTTCGGCTTTAATATTATTGCAAAAGATTAGGAACGTCTTGGAGAGCTCATATCTCAAATTTGGGATAATTTGGTGGAGGATTCGGCCAACTTTCAGCTGCAAATTGATTGAGTAAAAAGAAGAATGCTGAATTTTTTTTTTTTATTATGTTAACAGCTTTAGGTATTTCAGACATTTTGATAAAAAAAGTGTTTTACAACATTTATTTGCCAAACACACCAACAACTTTTTTTAAAACTGTTGGTTTGAAGATTAGAAGAAGGTGGAAACGGCTAAACTTTTGGCCGGAAATGACAATTTGTGCTTTTTGGCCCGTCCGGCAAAATAGATAAAACACCACCGGAGATCAAATTCCGAACAACCGCTGTTCCTCCGGCCAACCTCCGCTCAAACTTGAGTTGTAAGTTTCTTCGTTGCACTCTCTTTTCTGTATTACCCTAATCCAATAATTTCTAATGCTGAATTACCAATTGTGAACTGTGCTGCAATGCATTCTGTAATTGTTAACTTTGAGTTTTTTCATGATTATTCGCTTCTCATATTAGTCAATTTTATGAAAAACTCCTCTTATGCATTGTCAGCACTTGTAAAATCGTCAAAAAAAAGAAAAGCATTTTTAGTGCTTGTTATATAGTTATAAGCTATGTTACTCAGGCTCGCAAAAAAATCAGATCTTCCAAAAATGCTCTACTTTTGAAGGATCCGATATGCACTTACCAACATTTTTGAAGAGTATGAGGAACATAAGTTATTATGATATTATTACAGGGAATGAGACTTGAATCTGACATCGGCTTAATGGGGAGCTGATGTGGGGCTTATATTGCCTTGGACTCTCCCACTTCAATAGCTTCAATTTCCAACCATCTCAAATCAGTTAATATTAAATATTTAAAAAATTCAACAAAGTTCATATAACTCAGGATCCTAACTTGTTTGTTCAGGTATTAATTTCACTTTAGTAAGAATAGGTGTGTAATAGGTCGCCATACTAGTTTGAGCGTGAAGTCGACTTTTCGGGACAAGTTTAGGGTGGGATCTATGTCTTTTCCTATTTGTAATATCCAAGTTAGTCCATGTCGCCATCAAGACAGCCATTTGAGTTAAAAACTACTATGTAAGGGAACTTGATCTTTTTTGGTTGACTAGTAGTTTAGTAAACAATCTTTGTCTGCCAAGATCTTAAGTTACATCAAGAAAAGGTTGCAGTACTTACAAGTTACAAATAAAGTTGTCAGTGTCTTAGTATGTAGTAATGTTTCTTTTTTTGTCAGACATGCTTCAAAATTTGTTAGGTCAACAGAATCAGCTTGTTAAAATTTTTACATCAGCTGCAAGCAGTGCTACTTTGAGAACAATTTGTCTGTATATCTTTGGATTGGATCATGTAATTGCAATGGTTTCTGATTTGTCATATATTTTAGTGGCGAATTTAGTTTTGAGGCTATTACACTATTTTCCTTCCTCATTCTTTGGTATTTCTGGGTTTGTTTGTGCAGATTCTAGTATAATGTTCTATTATTTCCAGGATACAATGTCATAGTACTTTATTACTCGTGGTTTTCTGGATAGTGTTATCTTTATGGCATGCTCCTTACGAAAAGCTATCACAGTTTGCTCTGTCTTCCGAAAAAGCTACTCTTCCATTGTTGCTGTCGCTTCAAATGCCGTCAGATTGACCTACAATAGCACATATGTGCCCCAATATTTGGGAACAGAGTCCTCAATTTCATATGAAAACTATAAACCAGGAGGTGTGATGTTTTCTCGACAGTTCGGTTCCAGTAGAGAGTCAGAGACATTATCTTGGGGAGTGTCATCTGACGTTGTTTTGCTGGGAAAGCTTGAAAGTGCATTGAGGAATCACAACTTGGAAGAGGCTTGGGAAACCTACAAGGATTTCAAACGTCTTTACGGTTTTCCTGACCCCTTTCTTGTAGATAAGCTTCTCACTGAGTTGTCGTACTCATCTGATTCTAGATGGCTTAAAAGGGCATGCAATATGGTAGGATCTATTTTGAAAGAGAAAAGGGAGATGCTACGCACAGAGTTAATGACCAAGCTCTGCCTATCGTTGGCTAGAGCTCAAATGCCCGTTCAAGCATCATCAATTCTCAGACTGATGTTGGACAAAGGAAATCTCCCACCTATTGACATGCTAGGGATGATAATATTTCACATGGTAAAGACTGATACTGGAATGATTGTGTCATCAAACATTTTGATTGAGATATATGGTAGCTCTCAACAATTAACCACAAAGAAATCCACTTGCACTGAGTTAAATAAACATAATACACTTCTTTTTAATCTTGTTCTTGATGCTTGTGCAAGATTTGAATCATCCAGTAAAGGCCATCAGATTATTGAGTTAATGGCTCAAGTTGGAGTGACAGCTGATGCTCATACTATTTCAATTATTTCCTTGATCCATGAGATGAATGGTATGAGGGATGAATTAAAGAAATTTAAGAAGCATATAGATCAGGTTTCAGTTCCATTGATTTCCTGCTATCAGCAATTCTATGAAAGTCTCTTGTGTTTACATTTCAAGTTTAATGATATTGATGCTGCTTCTGATCTTGTACAAGATATTTACAGATTTCAAGTGTCGCACCATGAGCAGGGAAATGAAACACAACCACCTAAACCGTGCCTTGTTGCTATTGGCTCTGATAATCTGAGAACGGGATTGAAGTTACGATTTTTTCCTCATTCATTATCAAGGGATTCTGTTTTCAATGTGGGACGTAATCAGGTGCTTGTTATGTATAAGAATGGGAAACTTGTCCTTAGCAACAGAGCATTGGCCAAGCTTATTATACAGTACAAGAGGGGTGGGAGAATTAATGATCTGTCAAAGCTTCTCTGTAGTATCCAGAAGAAGGGCTCAGTTGAATCTAGCAGAATGTGCTCTGATGTTGTTGCTGCTTGCATGTGCATGGGTTTGCTTGAAATTGCTCATGATATTTTGGATGATTTGGATTCTGAAGGAAATCCACTGGACGCTAGTTCATACGTGTCTCTGTTGACTGCATATTGCAACAATAATAAGCTAAGGGAGGCAGAGGCACTACTAAAGCAATTAAGAAAATCAGGTGTCATAAGTGCATCTGATCCATTGTTAGCTCCTGCATCTATGTGTGAACTGGAAAATGAAAGCAAGAATAAGCTGAAAGAATTAGGGTCTTTGGCGAAAGGGGAGCTGGCTTACCATATTGTTGAAGAAATGAGAGCTGAAGAAAATGAAGCTTCTTTTATGATGCATGATTTAAATTTTTCTATCTACTTTTTTATGAAGGCTCACATGGTTGAAGATGCCGTTAGGGCTTACCGAAAAATGCAGGCAATGAAGATCCATCCTACAGTGTCAACTTTCATGAATCTGCTTAACGGGTATTCTTCTTTAGGGATGTATCGTGAAATTACAATCTTGTGGGGAGATATTAAAAGGAACATGGGAAGTCGTAAGAACTTGAATACCAGGGATTTATACGAGTTCTTGCTGTTGAATTTTCTTCGAGGCGGTTATTTTCATAGGGTGATGGAGGTTATTGGTTTAATGAAAGAAAATGGCATGTATTTGGACAAGTGGACGTATAGACGCGAGTTCTTGAAATATCACAAGGGTCTTTATCTAAGAATAAAAGTATCTGATGCTAAAAATGACATACAAACTCAGAGGATTGAGCATGTGAGGCACTTTAGGAAGTGGGTTGGCCTGGATTAATTCTTTTAGGTATCAAGAAATATTCTTCTTGCACGGTGGGGAAAGAGTCAAGACAATATTGAGCCATCCTTTGCCAAATTTTGACAGGCTTCTCTCCATTTTTATCTACCTGAGATGTGCTGTACCTCTGGGGTAGGGGTCATTGTTTCATTGTAAATTCTATATTTCACTCAAAGACAAAGTTCCAGGAAAGGACGTCTTTCTCTTCAGTTGTTCCATTGGGTATTGTATCTAATAGGTCAGTGCTCTTTAGCTTGTGTGGCAGATTGTTGAATTTGTGACTTTTGCATCCACTCAGTGTTTGATTTGTCAAGAATATTGAAGTTGGAAATTGTAAGTATGAAAAGAATCCATACTTGTAAATATGGGAAGGTTTGGAATCCCTTTGATTGAAGGAATGACCATGCAATTTATTTCCATATCCTCTTTCCTTTATTTACAGGCCTAACTTACCCCTGTTGCCCTGCAGATAACATTTAAAGGATTAGGAAACTGTGTTCTGATTGGCACTCCAGAAGTGATTTTATGCTCCTTGTCAGTCTTGAGTAGCTCTTTGGGTAGGAATTGATACTCCGACATGCGTGAATATTGAAAATTATTCATGGCTCCAGTGTCTACTCCAAGCCTGTAGCTTTCTGTCATGGAGTTGAAAAAAGTTGCTAAGGAGATATTGGACCACTAGGTATGTTTAGCCAAAACTGGCTCTATCAGTACATTCTCATCGCTATGTTAAGATATTTGTACGTTTTTAGCTAATATTCAGTTCTCCTAGTTCTTTATTTTCAAAGAAAGTTTCCGTATAGTTTCAGAAAAATAAGGTTTTTGTATAACAGTCTCTGTTTTTGGTTTTGATATCCTTGACCCTTGACCATCTTTCGGATCATAAATACAAATAAAACATCGAAGAGCACTCGGTGAGAATACATCTTCATTTATAGATGATGGAAGAAGGGATCTTGTTGCACTTGGGACTTTACTTATAGGTGTCTTTCTAGGTTTTAGTTAAACTGCACGTAATATTTCTTATTCTCATGGATTAGAATGAAAATGGTTGAAAGTTGGGATCTCCTATAGACCAACTATTATTTTGGAGATGTTTAATCTCACTAGTGGGATGACCTATAATATACTTTCTGATGGAACTATGTCTACCCGTGTTCCATGGTGATTATTAGAAGCCTAATGATGTTTGTACTCCTATCTTTGTTCTCTTACCTGTTCTCACTTTTCCCCATCACTTCCAATTTGGAGACGGAACACTGAAAAGATAGAGCCTTCCACATTCGTACCTATAATATACTTTCTGATGGAACTATGTCTACCCGTGTTCCATGGTGATTATTAGAAGCCTTTGGCTAATGATATTTGTACTCCTATGTTTGTTCTCTTACCTTTTCTCACTTTTCCTCATCACTTCCAATTTGGAGACAGAACACTGAAAGATAGAGCCTCCCACGTTCGTCCCTTGTTGTGACCAAGTCATTGTGAATTATCTTGAAAGAGCTTAATTTTATGTTGAGATCTTTTTCCGGCTTATCCATCAATTTTGATTCGTCCTGGGGAAGTACATGAAGAAAATTTGGTAGAAGGTATTCTGAACCAATTTTGCTCTTCTGATAGACAAACAGATCTCATTGTCCTCACCTACAAAATGATGCAGTATCTTGTGTGAGATCATTGCCTGTTTCCAGAATAGAGATGCTTAATGAGACCCTGAAATTGAAAACACTGGCATTATTGCACGTGCACTAATATTGTTTAATGTGTTGGAGGATTTCTCTCAAGAAAGACTCTTTATCTAGGCAGAGTTAACGTTATGTTTCCTGTTCATCAGCTGGGCATTATATACATGAAAACCCCCCGGTTTTTCTATAGCACTAGGTTCAAAACTATGTGGATAGTACGCCTATCTACCTTTCTCCGCTTGGTCTCCGACTAGGTTCAGACACGTGACTTGTGCCTATATGACCCCGTATTTCTGGGGAAAAGGACCTAAGGCAAGTATCTATGATTTACTGGAAAGATTTAAGGAAGGACAAGGGAGCAAAAGAAGGGGGGAAAACTTCATCAGAAAAGAAGTGGACAGTCGTTGTTTAGTTGAAGGACTTGTAATGCTAGTGTTGTTGTACTGTAAAAAAAATGTGAAAATGCAGACTGCAAATAGGATATACGATTATACAAGATCAATGCTTGGTCTTTATTATGATACATAGATTTCCACATGTTATTGTGCAAACTGAACGTTGCACTGCACTAGCTAGTAGGGGTGTACATAGGTCAGTTCGGTTTGAACTAAATCAATATAAATCAAATCAAACCTATATAAAGTTGGTTTTCTTGATTTTGGTTTTAGTCAGTTCTTCCGATTTTTTTGATTTTTCGATCTTCTTATAATAATGTAGCGACTTACTTGTGTGATAGACTAGAACTTAAAACATTAAATGATTAGAAATCCTCGAAAAGACTTGAAAATTCACATAAATGCAAAATACTTTCTATATGTTATATCTATAAGATTAGAGGTTGGGATCGGTTTCTTTTCTTTTAATACCAAACCAAAGAGAGGTCAGGTTTTTTTTTCCAACACCAAGACTTGGTTCATCAGTTACAATGACTTAACGATTTGGCTTGTACACTCCTAAATTTATCAGAAGAATCATTTTTTCTTTTTTGAGGAAAAGAAACAAGACTAAAACCTCGAATCGTTTTGAAACAAATCCTTCAGAAGATAGAGAGACATTACATTGGAGAAATCATATGTAATGCGCATGATGCGAGTGGCGTAGATGACAATGAGGACACCAGCACTTTCAGATCCTTCAAATATATCATGAACTGATCATCAAACATTTCCTGCACTCTACAGCTCTAACCATAGCTAGAAGAAGTACCAGACTCAAATTCAAGCAGTTAAAAAGTTTTCAATGTTACAAACGCATCAAGCTTTCACTTCGGGTTCGGTACTGCCTTAGGTTCAGAGTTTTCTTCTTCCTCAATTTCTTCAGTGTCACTGTCATCATCGTCTCCTGCAGAAACAATGTCAACTTATATTAGACGAGGACGCAAATAACAAATTTCCAATTTCCAATCCATGCTGTGAAAGCAAACGATTTGAAGCTGAGAATATCAGTAATTGCTCAGTTGCTGCAGAACCAAATCAGACTTACCCTCAGGCACATCGGCATCAAAATCACTAGGACCTTCTCCCATGTTGAGTTTCTGAGAGAATAATAAAAGGGATAATGTTAAAACTTCAGCATCAATATAAACTCAAATTAACACCATTGCCTATTAATATCTCTTAGAGCCTCTTACCGAAAAGTCCATATCGCCGAAATCCATATCTGGCTCAGCTGAAATATTAGTATCAATCATAGTTAGCAAATGGCTAATATCAACAGTAAAGATATTCCTAGTGACATTATACTTACGTTTACCGTCTTCTTCATCTTCATCAACCCATTTGTCCCAATCAACTTTCAAAAACACCGGACGTAATCCTTCCTGCTTTATCAGTCTGCTCCACCACTTGTCTTCCGCCTTCTTCACTAGATACACGATACTTCTAGAGGTAGTACTACTTTTGCTCTCCTGAATGATCATTTTACAGTAAAATTAACATGGATTCTATCTCGCACAAAAAATTGCAGATGAAGGAAATTCACTTACATCAACATTAATTTTATCGAACAGATCGAGATCTACTTCATATGGTTCATTATCAGCTCCTGCAGTTGCAGAGAACAAGAATTTTCCTACTGGTTCCAGTTTCAGCTTCACATTCTTGGCATCCGGTAACTCCACCGTAATAAACAACTTATCAGACCTCTGAGCCCACTTGATAGTAGGATGTCGGCTGAGATAGAGAAGCAGAAAACAAATGGATATCAACCACTATCAAGGCAAAACCAGGAGTCTTCAACTCTGGATGGATACTCTAGAAACCTAAGTTGCGCCGACTCTACACTTCCAATGCTACACTCGTGTCGGTCTCCAAAAATACACTACACTCGCTTCGGATTCTCCAAAAATACACTACTTTTGGAGAATCCGACCCATTGGCATTTTTTAAGAGTCCGAACAACATAGCCAGAAATGCACAGCCAGTCCGAGAGGTCACAAAATGTATTTCAAAACAAGAAATTTTGAGGAGATGAGCAAACAAATTATCATTATTTTCTTCAGTGTGATTCATCATATGTTTAACTATGTCCTTTGTCATTATTGTCTGTAGTAAATTATCCCACAATATTCAGGATGCAAGAAATTGAAAGATGACTCGTTATAGCAGGTCCCAATTGCTATATAGTTAAATGCAGAAGAAGAAATCTATTTATTCTGAATCAAGAACCACGTCAAACCAATTCCAACGCGCTAAGATGGAGTTTCAAAATATAAAAAAGTATACACATGAATAAATAATTCAAAAAAGTTCAACATGTGAAAAAAAAGCTTAACCATGTACAACCCATATAATTTTCCATCAAAGAGGGGTTCGTTTTGGTTCGGATGAACCCTCTTTGCCCTACCTGGCTCTGTCCCTAGTTCAAGGGACAGGCACACTAAATACTATTAAATAATTCAAACACTAACCCTCTTGGCCCTACCTGGCTCCGTTCCGGGTTCAAGGGACGAGCACACTAAGGGGTTCTAAAATGTGAAGAGCATGGACGGATCTAGAGGGTACCAAGGGAGTTCATATTTTTATATAAAATTCACCTTGAGGTACCAAGTTCAAATCTTATTCTTGATCCACCACTGATGAAGAATCCAAAAGGATTCAACATCCACATTATATACGTAAAAAAAAATTAACCATGTATAATTTTCTGTTAATGCGAGGTTCAAAACTCTAAAATCCTAGGGTTCAATTCAAACATTTCGACAGTAAAATTAAAAACATCACAAACAGTGCAACTACAAGTCTACTACTCAATACTCATAACGCAATAGATAAAAATATACACAAACTGTAAAGAAAAAAAACAGAGATTGAAGAACATACATACCTCATGATTATAATACACAAAGGGGGAAATTGAGAGATACAATTGCGTTAAGAAAGTTATACAAATGGCAGCTGCTTTATATATATGGAGGTGTAGCGAGGTGGGGCCTACTGGAAATGTCTAGATACTTCTGGGCCCTTCATTTTGTGAAAACTATATTTCAGGTATTTCTCTGTTTTTTTTTAAATAAAAAAAGAGACTCATTTGTTTTGAAGATATTAGTCTTAATAATTCAGATCTCAATTAGTATTAATTATAAGATTATAAAGATGATAGCTTGTTAATGGGATTATCCTTTCTTCACTAGCCCAAGTATCGTAATCATTATTCTTCGTCACAACAAACATTGTTGATAATTACTATAATCAATCGTCACAATGTAATCATTTTTAATTATTATTAGTACTATTTATAATTATCATTACTGTAATGACACCAATCATTGACATTAGTTATCACTATATATCATTAATTATCATCTTCATTTATCATCACTTTTAATTTATTACGATCATCAATTATTATCAATTACCATCATCACTAGCCACTAAACACATGCATTTACCATGATTAGTCATCTATATCTATATTTGGTTATACTATGATCTTATACATATGACATATATTATCCATATGATCTTATACATATGACATATATTATCTGTCGAAAGGGTGCATGAAGTTATTCTATTTTAATTGATAAGATGACATTAAGAAGAAGAAGAAAATATTTCCTACATTTTTATTTGTTAAAGTGATTTTAAAAGAAAAAATAATATACTTATTTGGAAAAGGGCATTTTTGACCCATTTAGTAATTATAGGGGAATTTTTGGACCAAAGTATTGACTTCAAGGGTATTTTTGAACCAAAGTATTGATGGTAAGAACATTTTTGAGCCAAACTATAAACGAAAGGCATTTTTGTTCCTTTCACATAGTTTAAAGGTATTTTTGACCCTTTTCCCTATATAATATAATTTATTTTTCATATCAATTTTTAACTATTAAACTTTATTCGCACATTTAATAATTTTTCTATTGAATTAAGTACCACTTCATCACCAAGCTTCGCGAGCCACTTCACCACCAAAGTTCACATGTTTGGGTTTGTTTCTTAAAGGTCGGTTGATATGCTGGATAAGTTATATTGAAATTAATAATTAATATTATGATAAGTTATTCTTACAAGAGGATAAAATAATAATATTGAGATAG
>JAJOOS010016421.1:0-27944 GCA_029582725.1 Solanum chiquidenum
AAAAAAAAAAAAAAAAAAAAAGGGTCCTGGGTGCAAGAAGAAATCACTCATTTTTTCACCTTTATTGTGTACATTGCAACTTGACCGTTTTAATTATATTTTAGGCCAAAGTCATCTGCAGTCTTATAAAATTGTCCGTAAATTTTACTTAGACACTTCAATTATAATTATTACCTATTGAACATTTGAATTGTTGAAAAAGTATACCTATTAAACACAAAATATTTATGTGTCAAATGAAGTGTACTATACTTTCGCTAAGTCAGTGAAAAAACTTAAATAATGTTTTTTTTCCAAAAAAACTTAATACTTTTTCTTCTTTGAGTGCCACTTGACATTTAAATAATTTAATTAAAAAATATATATTTAAAAGTAATAAATATTCTTAAAACAAAAGAAAAAGCCCCCACCTCCACCCCTGTACGTCGTCTTCTTCACGGAGAAGACCACTGCCTCCATTTTTTTTCCTTTTTTTTTTCTATTCTATTTCTTTTCAATATTTATTAAAAAATAAAAATTGAATCAGCTAATTAAATTTGAAAGAAAAAAAGAAGAAAGAACAGACTGAAAAAAGTTAGCCGATCGACGTCGATCTCGATCACCTTTGAACAAATATTACCATTCAAATTAAAATATAAATCCACTAAAATTATCAAACATAATATCAGATTGATTCAATAAAATTAATTTAGGTCCTCTCGATTTCTCTTTGTTATCGATCTCAAGACGATTGACACTCTCTTTCTTCATCACTCTTGTATCCGTCTCTTTGAATATATCTCTCTCACGTATAAGGAATAAAAAATAATTATGTAAGCAACTAACAAAGAAATTGAATTTTGTCCTTTGAGAAAGAAAATCTTGCTAGGAAGAAGATGAAGAAGAAAGGGGGTTGGGTTAGGGTTGGACTCTCATTTATTTTTATTTTTGCAAAAAAAAAATAGATGGAAAATTTATTTGAAATAATTTTCATTCTTTTTAACATAAAATTCTTTTTTTTTTCTATAATTGTTGGGCCCAAACACCACATGTTACCTTTTAATTAGTCATTTTGTCACATCACAGTAAGTGTATTACACACACTTTATTTTTTTTACTTATTGTCGAAAAATGTCTAATAGAAACAAGTTTTGAGTAAATAAAAGTGTCCAATAGGTACTTGCCCTAGTTGAGGTGTCTAAGTGAATTATGCGGATAACTTCAAAGTGGCTACATATGACTTAAGCCTATATTTTATATTAAATCCCTCATATTTGCAATTTTTTGAAATAATTAATAAGCAATTTTATTTTTCTAAAAAGTACAGAACTTATAAATTATTAAAATCAATTTAATATATGAAAATAAAAGAAATTGTAAACACTAAAAAAACAACGATTTTTCGAAAAAAATAATAATCTTAATTCCTTCTTAGGTCTCTGTTTTTAACTTTATTTTTAAAAATAATGGTTATCCAAATCAATATTTAAAAGTGTAAGTTTTTGAAATGCTTAAATAATTAACTTACCGTGTTAATTCTTAAAGATAAATAACTAACCGTATTCCTTGTAAATGCCTAACATCTTAACACAATTTGAATAGGAAAGATTGTTCTTAACTTCATCACCTACATTTTCTTAAAAAATTATTAATTTTAAAATTTCTTCTTCTCTTATATTCATTCAACCGCTTAAATATCGTAACATTTTTTTTTCTTTTTGTGCTCCTTTTTTTTTACGATTGTATTTTTGATATTTCATTAATTTATGAAAATTAATCATCATTGTTTATAGTGATAAATACTACATATAATGGTGGTTGTATGCAAATAATTTTAGATCCAATCAAGAGCAATATGTTGGTGGGTATTAAATCAAGAAAATCATTATCGTAAATCTCCTTCTCAAGTCAGAATGTGGTGCAGGCCTTGCGAGTTTAGTAACAAAGGAACAACAATATAAATAAAGAAGAGATGAATTACAAAAATTAATTGATGAAATAAGGCGAAAAAAAATTGAACAAGAAATAAGTAGGGATTAATCTACCATTTGTGTTTTAATTTTAGCATGTTTGAATACTTTTTTCATTAGTAATACTTTTAATCACAATAATATATGTTACTTGATTATTATTGTTGCCTTTTTGTTGTACATTTCAACTTCTTTGTCTCATTTATCTTATTGTTTTTTAAAATCGTAGTAGGAAGCCCTGTGTGATTGCTATGCTGGTGAATAACATGAACATCATTAGTATTTGAACTCCTATTTCTTTTACAAGTTTGCAATCGATCCGTGTGTATATATATATATATTAATATGAGTGAATGGTTTATTTTTATTTATTTTTTTAAAATAAAAATAAAAAAGTTGTCGTGACCTGCATTTTCAAGGGAAAATTGTATAAAATAACAAACTATTAATACAAATTAAATGCTATAACCACAGTTTCATTTAATTTCTAATCCGTAGCAAACACTTTATCATTCGCCACTCTCCCTCGCGTCTCTCAGTTTATACAAACACAAATGTATAAATTGTGTTTGTGTTTGTGTTTGTGTTTGTATGAAGCGTGAGAAAACTATATATAAAATATAAATACAAATACATATCTCTTCGTCTTATACGTATATTAATTATTTATAACACAAGGAATGAGAACAATATAAAAACTCATTTTCCTTTAAAATTCTCACATTTTAAAACACCTACAAGGCGACGGTTACTCAATCACAAAAGCAGTCGATCGAGATAAACAAAAACTCAACCGTCTCCTTCAAGAATTGCAAACTGCCAAAAAAAAGTAAAAGAAGCAAGTTAAGAAAGAAATTTCCAGAAGTACTCAGCAGAAAATGTCTGTAAAGTTTCTTGGGACGATGAAGCCAGCAACTCTTTCAGTAGAAGATATACTACCATTGTCTGCAAGTCATGTTAACAAAGGTGCCATTTTTATTTTCTTTTCTTTTCTTTTCTGATTCTCTTACACCATGGAAGAGAACCTGAAAACTGCATACTCAATAGTCAATAGCAAAGACAATCACAAATCTCTTTCTTCTGTTTTTTCTTTTCAAGATAGTGTGTGATTCATCTATGCCCCATCAAAGAGAATGTGAAAGTCCGGTAGAAAACAGCAAGAAAATAGTTTCATCTATTGATCTGCGTAAAAAGTTTCCAGCTCTTCCTCCCCTGCCTCTCAACTATATGTTGTTTTCTAGAGCAATCCTAGCCATGTTGTTATGGCCAAAAGAGAGGATGGATTCTCAAGGCCACTGATTCTTTCTGCTACTTCTTATAGAACATTCGACAAGACTTAAAAGATTAGTCATCCTTTTCGATTTGATATTTAGTTTTGGAGATGGCTTTATGTTCCCTCAAGTTTTCCTACAATGTCAATTTATTAATGTGGATTGCTTCTCATTGAAATAGTTTTATTGTGAGAGTAAAATATTCCAATTGTTTGTGGTTGGTCTCACAGATGAAGATATTTGTCATTTGGTAGATCCTAACATTGGGTTTGAGATTCCTAAGCCTTTGGTAGATGCTAACTTTGGGTTTGTGATTCCCAAGCCTTTGGTAAGATAATGTCTAGTGTATAAAGTTGTTAATTTTTTAAATTTAAAAAGACTCAATTACACGTGTAAAAATTAACTTTATTGGTTATTATCTTGATTTTCTGGATTAGGGGCTGTTTGCATTGGAGGATGAAATTAAGATGAGCTGGGAGATGATCAAACGCAAATTTATTTTGCCAAGCACTATCCCAACAGATGAGCACAGTATGTTTGTCTTTAATCAAAACTAGTGTTACCATGAAATATTTTCTAATAATCTGTTTTGGTTCGTAGGTTGTGAAATGTTTCTTCCCATTCCTGAGTACAGATATCCATCTCTGACTCCTTTGCTTTTGCTGTATCATACTGACTACGGCGATTGTGAAATATTTGATCCTACTATCAACGAAAAAGAGCCAAAGAAAGTTAAGGGTTTGAACTTGAAAGGATTAGAGATGATTGGTTCTTCTTTAAGTGGATGGCTATTATTGTTGGGTCGTGCTGAATGCAGATTTTGCTGCTATGATCTAGCACTGAAGCAATGGCACAAATTATTGGAGTCGAAATGCTTAAACAGTGAGGAACATTTTATTGGAGTTACTGATGGGCTGTCTACCATTATGTTGCTAGAATCACAACATAATGGAGATTTATTGACCCTACCTTTTGAGATTCTAGATAAAGAAAGGGTAATTCAATACCCAAGGAGTCAGTATCGCCTAAAAGGAAAAGTAAACAATGCTATGCTAGGCGGGAACGGGGATATACTTTGCTTCACTATGAAGCAAGAGTGCTTATTCCAGGCAGCACGAGTTGATCGTGTGGGAGGTCGCATAACACTAAGGCAAAGCGACTTGAGCAGATACTTTCCCATCCCAGAGGCGGACTTTACAAGCCTAGTTCCTTCTCTATGGGGCAGTCTTCTGATAGTATGCTTTAAGGGCATTAACTGCTATGTCTATGAAGCACTTCACAAAGGAAAATGCGTTAAAAAGGTTTCAAGCATCTCCTGTTATCAGTTGAATCACATTACATTATACGTAGCACCTGATGGTGCAGGAACAATGTTGTTTCCGAAACATGATGAAGCAGGAGGTTATATATACCTCGCAACTAGCCGAAACTCAGATTGCCTACTGCTGACGTTTCCTGACGATGCGACTTCAGAGTTAGCTTTGTAGTGAGGAAGACATGTGAGAAGCAACCAGCAGATAAATGTTCTTGTCAATGCTCTTGGTTGATGCAAGACTCAGAACCATCACAAGAGTAATCCTCTGAGAGCGGGCTTTTAATCCTTTGCTAATGCAACTGTTACGCCTTAATGTATAAGTTCTGACATCGAATTTTCCTCCACCTGACTTGCCCTCTTTTCTTTTTTCTCTCTTGATTTACATTTCATTCCAGCTTGGCAATGGCCAAATGTATCGCATTTAGATCCTTGGTCAAACATTACTTTGTTATTTTGTTAATGCAGGATCAGGGTTTGTTAGTCAGAAAGGGCCCAAACTGGTAGTTACTTTTTTATATGATCAACTCTTTTAGACTTTTCAAAATAAATGTGCAAAAATAGTCTGTAGTTTTACAAACTTGATTCTGAACTATAAAGATTGAAGTATGTTCAAACTCAAAAATGAAACAAGGTATGTATTTTATAAACTAGGAAGTCTCTACAATTTTGAAAATAGTACTAACACCAAGGTTCAACAGTATAAAAGAAGAATATATCAAGTTTTCTCAAAATCGGAAAAGAGTGACATGAGTTTTCAATAAAAGTAACTAAAAGTAAAGCTTCCAGAATCAGCTATTAGCCTTGCCTTTATCATAATTTTCATTACTTACCTCACATGCATCGAGTGACGGCTCCGTGCTGGAGTTGTAGTGTTTTCTCTTCAAATCAGTTGAGGACCAAATCATCCAAAGAAAAGTCTAAGCTATGGCATTACAAGCACCACCTGCAGAATGTCAAGGATGAAAATTTATTTGACCTGTTTTTCCGAAAATGGATCAAGCATTTAAACATGGGAAATCAAATGAAAACTTAGAGCACAATGCCTAATGTGCACTGCTAAAAGCATTTATAACAAACAGTTGAAATATCGACTAAATTACCAAGGCATGATAACCTCAGGTTACACAGACTCATACAAAGAATATACCAAATGTGAAGGCCCTAAATCATGCTTTCTATTGCACGTAATAAAGTATTTAGAATACTATTGCAAAAGTCACACATCACTCGAGGCTTTGAGGAAAAACAATAAGAGTTGACCAAAGACAACATTCGAGTTAAATGGACTCAAAATCGGAATTTGAAAGATCCTATAGATTCAGATGAGATGATTGGAGCTTGTATACTAGTTGTTACCTTCTCCTTCTCCTTCTCCTCCTTCTTCTCCTTCTTCTTCTCCATTTCTCAATCTATCTTGTTCTTCTATTGCAAATCTCGGATTCCATGGCAGAGTTTTAGTTAAATTCAGTTTTCCCTTCTTGTAATTCGAAGTTACATTTCAGTTATATATAAACCAGATAATGTCCCAAAATATCGTTTGTATCTTATTTTAGTTTCTGCTTAATTGAGTTAAAGTAATCAGATCCTGACATTTGGCATCGAAGCCATCGATTCTCCAACCTGGATCCAGCTATGGTGGAGGGTACTAGGGCTCAAGTAGTGGAAGCTAAGTTTGCTCGGCATGAGGAGGTGTTGGAGGAAGTGAGGAACTCTCCCATAACTATTGTGAACTCAATGAGACTAAGACAGGCATCAGGGGTACGCTTGAGTTGATTCTGGATTGTTTAACTACCTTGGAGAGGGGGCAAAATCGAGGTCCAGATCCAGGCCAAGGTTTAGGTGATGGAATCTTACCCATGCCTGCTCATGATGTTCGTTTTAACAGACCTCAAGGTACGCCAGTTCCTTCTCCCAAGTGGGAATTACCCAGCTTCGAAGACAAGGAACCCAAGGTAGGGCTTCACAAATGTGAGAGGTACTTTAATCTCTAGAGAGTTGTTGAGAACCAAAGAGTTGAAAGTGCTTCTTTATACTTGAAAGGCTTGGCAGAGACTTGGTATAATTCCCTTGTGCTCAGTCATGGTGTTGTTACTTGGGGGGTTTTGAAGGAGTTGTGCATCAGATTCGGGGAAATTTTGATGGAAGATACAGTGGAGGAGTTCAATAAACTCTTACAAACTGGTACATTGGATGAGTTCTTGGGTAAGTTTGAAGATCTCAAAGTGCAAATGATCATGAGGAACCCAGCCTTGAATGAGTCCCACTTCTTGTCTAGTTTTATGGGGGCCCTCAAGGAAGAACCCAAGTTTGCAGTCAAGATGTTTAAGCCTACTACCCCTAGTGTTGCCATTGAGTAAGCTAGATTGCAAGAAAAGGCTATTCAAGATATTCAAAAGAGGAATACCTCTGTGGTGAGGGTACCAACAACTACTGGTAGACCTGCATTTTAGCAAACCAACCAATACCACCTCCAATAGTTGGCCTAATATTCTTAGGCTTACACCTGAGGTCTATGAGTACGGAAAGCTAACATGTTATGCTTTCGATGTGGAGAGAAGTTTGCTGCTGGCCATCAATGCAAAAATAGGCAACTCAATTGCATTGTGGGTGGAGAAGAGAATATGCCACAGGAGGTGGGAGAATTACCTGCACAAGTGATGTAATTGTTGAACTTGAGATTCCATCAGAGATCCAAGAGGCAGTATGTTTGAGTGCCTTGTCGGGCAATGGCCATGGGGTGAACTCCATTTTGGTTGTCGGCTTTGTTAAAAATAAGAAGTTATCTGTTCTAGTGGACTCTGGCAGTACTCACAGTTTGATTGATGAGCACATTACCTCGAGAAACTTCGGTGCTTATGAATTATCTTCCTGTTCATTTTTGGCACATTACATCGACAAACTTGGGTCCTTCAATACTTCGGGGGTAGGATCATCTTTCTTTGAGAATCCCCGTAATATTGTAATGAATAAAATAAACTTCAATATAGGATAATATGTAATAGGTGCAGAACACCAATGGTAAATTTATTCAGACAAATATGAGTTTAATTTTTTGTATAGCATCTTCTCATAGAAAGAACTATTGGAGTTGCACCTGAATTGCCATCTTCGGTGGGCAATTGGTAGCTTTTATAAGAATTCGATAAATTGAAGCACAAAGTTACCAGAGGTTGTACCGTATTGCCATCTCGAGTGGTCAATCGATAGCCATTGTAATATCGGGACTTGTTGTTCAATCTCCACTCCTTAGCTTGAAGTGATTCAGAGTTTTATTCTCAACTTTAACGACACTCCCCAGTGCTAATGCATTTCGGGATGTGCTTATCTATTTTGTTTAAAGGTTGAGTCTTTCCTCTTTTGCTTCAGTGTACTGATGCTCTTTGCCATTTTCTTGTTGCATAGTCTCCATTCTTCTGCCCCCACCCCCTAAGTGTCTGAGATTGAGATACGAAGACTGACACTGGAGTTTTCTCTACCGAAACTAGTGATGGGTACATGCCGGATCCCTAATACGCTTGTTGCTACCTCGTAAAAAATTTCGCGAGAAAAACCAATTGGGATAAAAACTGGATGAAGGAAACAAGAGTGTAGTGCGCATTCTTACGAACCTGGATGTTCCATCAGAATCCTTTCAATTGTAATATATTTTCAAGTGACTCATGTTCTAGTTCCTTTGTAGGTGGATTCCATCTAAATTTGCTAGTTAATATGTACCCTTCTCGGCTATGCCCACTACCTTGAATGGTCCTTCCCAATTCGGGTCCACTTTTCTGGTATTCAGATCCCGAGAATTGAGAGTAATCTTCCAAAGGACTAAGTCTCCAACTCTGACATGTTGAAGTTTAGTCTCCAGTTGAAATACCTTTTCCATCCTCTGTTTTTGAGCTGTCATCAGCACCAAAGCTAATTCCCGATGCTCATCAAAAGAATCCAAATGCACTGAATCATACAGAGTTCTGAGTGATTGTATACCATTGTACCTCATTTCTCATGGTGGGGACTAACATAATCATACAGGGCTCTGAGTGATTACTTGAAATCTTGCCAAATTTTAGGATCTGCCTTCCAGCAGTTGTCAATACATGCTTCTTGCGCTTGTACATGAATTCCATTGTTAAGTTTCTGAAATTCATTATGTTGTCTCGTAGAGTTAGAAGCCACTGAACTCCTAGGACTACACCCCATGGGTAACACTAGAAACTCAGCTGAGAACTCTGCTGCATGTAACAGCCAAGAGATGCTTCACATCTTGCTCACCTTCATAGTGCCATTACTTGTTGCTACTGCATGGGTAATGGTCTGAGTAATAGGGCACCCTAACTACTCTGCTAATGTAGGATCCATGAAATCGTGGGAGCTAACCAGTATTTACCAAGATATGTAATGGTATAATAGAATGATAACCAGTTACTTTCAGAGTTTAGTAAATGTAACCTAAAGATCCATGATTAACTAGATTTGTTTGTTTGATTATTTTATTTTAAGATGATGTGTTTCAACTAATTTCATTGTAAAGATTTGAAAGAAGAAAGAGAAAAATTATACTAAGAAACAAAGTCTCTACTCTAGTATAAAATAACAGAAGAATACTGTTTTGGTCTATTTTCTCTTACTCATGCGCTACAAAGAAAGTGAAGTTACTAGCCACTCAATGGGTTATAATTCAGGTTAATACAACACCCCAAATGTGAATAGCAAGAGAGATTAATTAAACACGCATGTTCACAACACAAGGGACAGTAGTAATCTCAGAACTGAATAGGAGCATTTGGTAGAGAAGATAAGCATTTCAAACATGCATTTAAAAATGAAAGTATAATTCAAAGAAGTCGCACCTCTAAAGATGAATTTGTAAGATAAAGTGAATAGAATTTCTATGCACGAAACAACAAAGCAAAAGCTCATAAATCAGCTTTGACGACAAAGGGTTACCTTTAAGCATGATGACCTCAGAAATCCTAAATCAAGATTTTGACGTCTCAAACCAACACAGAGTGTATTCCGTTTACTCGCTCGAACATGTTGCAAAACAACCCACTATCAGAGCTCAAGTTAACAAAAGAGGTTTTCCACTATCAGAGCTCAAGTTAACAAAAGAGGTTTTCTGACAAGGGGTAGATATACGGAGAGGGGCATTAGGGAGAGAAATGAAGCGGGAAAAGGGACTGCGGAACCCTCTTTAGTGGTCGAAAATAGGAAGCAGTTCGCTGGATAACTTTTGGCAAGGAATAATAAGGTAGAGAAGATACGGAAGAAGAGAAAGAGTTGAAATTTTTTAGATAATGGAAGCGATTTCCTTTTAATTTCTCTTTCTTCCTTTTGTGGTTAAACAAGAAAGAAGATTGCCCTCCGACAGGAGTATAGTTTACATAGCAGCGGAGGTACTGCTATATTTACTACTACAAGCAACTTGCTCATGCCTTCCTCATCACAGGGGCAATTTGGTCTTTCCATGCTTTCTTTTGTATCAAGTGGTGCCCTGCTTTCTTCTTCCCACTAGTCATATGGACTCCATAAACACTTCTTATCATTTTGCTCCCGTGTGCTTAGGTGCCCGTATGTATCTCTGTGGGTTTATTCTCCGCGTCTTCTCTTAAGTGATTGCTTTGTATTTGGGTTGATGGTTTGATTTGTTCTTCTCTTTTTGTGTTTTTATTGTCGGATTCAATTATGATGGTTTCAAGTTGCAGGTGAAGTGTTTGATACAAGTGCTGACTAAGCTTCTTCTTGGTTGATCAACTAAACCAAATATCCGTAGTCCTTGATTTATCTTTCCTTCTTTGATTTGACTTCTCTTCGTCTGTTTAATGTTGAATCTTGCTCGAATTTGGTTATTCCCCTTTGTTTGATTTGGCGTGTTCTCACCATAGTGAGGTTTACTATGTGAAAAAACACAATTTTGAAGCTGCCTTGTTATGTAGTTGTTGTTGTTTGGGTTTAGTGTAGAATTTGTTTTTTGTTTGGAATGAGAAGAGCAAAACTTGCACTTTCCTGGGAAATACAAATCCTTGGTTGTTGCAGTGGACAGTAAAGTTGCTTTTCTGGGAGAAGATAAATATTCTGCAATGATATCTTCCGGAACAAATTTGGCGATGACTGCGATTGGATTTGCAGTTAGTACCATCTTCATAGTATTTGTGCGATTTGGGATTATGATTTGAAATCAACCAAGTTCTCCAAAAAAACTTGATTTGGGATTTCATGGGGTTATATTTTGTTGGAAAAAACCCCGTCATTTTAAATTTTGTGAAAAAAGCCTCATGTTTGGACATAGTATTTGGGCGGAGACTTTTTACCCAAACATCAATTTGTCTTGACTATGCTTCTCTTTACAACTTAGATAAATTTAGTTGAACTTGATCAGTTATTGTACTAAAATATCACCTTCTAGTCACTATTGTACTGACTTGCAGTGGTGCCGTATGTCTTAGATGACCCTAATCACTCTTGTCCAGGTATTGTTGTGTTCCATTCACTTTGGTAGAGTATTTTCAGCATGTCTTCCCTCTGGTTTGGGTTGGAAAAATGCAGTATGTGGTTCTTTGTGATATATTGTATCCTGGGATCAATACTAAGGGTCCTTTGGACATGATACATGTGGATTTGAAGTTAGAATTTTTTTTGGACATGCATTTTGATTTCTTAAGTTGTATTTTTTTCTTATAAACATGAAATCCCATAATTTGTGAAAACTATCAAAACTTGCGAAACTCTTATACAATCTTACCAAATGAGCAAATAATGCTCAGTAACAACGTATCGGAATATCCTAAGATGCTGAATTAATAAATCACATATTTACATGTTCTTCTTATAAATAAATACTAGTATACGTGCTCGCGCGTTGCGCGGATATTTTAAAATATAATAATTTTTAATTTAAAAATAACTACTAATATATATTATTCTTGAGTAACCTAAGTACATGTCTAATCATATATTATGTTTTGTTTAAATAATGAAAACTTGATACTACTAAATTATTATCCTAATACAGTAAAGAAATGTTTCTGAAAGACGTCAAATATTATTTTACTATTTTTTCCTTTTCTAAGTAAAACGAAGATCAATAGCATATATGTTGTGTTGCTTGTTTTAAATTCATTGATTAAATTTGAACCTACTATTAAAAATAATAATTCTACGATTAGGTAAAATTTTAATTATTGTCAAGCGTATCGCAACCTCTTTAGCACTCCTTTGTAGTTCAATCCTGCAAAATAAAATAATTTTCATTTAATCAAATATAATTTTATAAATTAAAAATTCGAGAGATTAAAAGAACATATAATTTAATAGTGACAGATTATATTTGGGATTTGATTTTAAAAATTTAAACTAATTCTATAAAAAATAATTAATATATTATTTTAAATTAATAGGATAAAGTAAAGAAGTTATATATATATATATATATATAAAAATAAAAATTGCATTACTTATCAAAGTAAGAGAAAAAGTTCACCCCATTTTCACGTTTAAAGAAATATAATAATTCATCATCTAATTGTTTTAGATCAAAGAAAAACACATTCTCATAATATTATCCTTTTTTTGGATAAAAATATATTCTTTGATAATAAATTTGTTTTAACAGTTACTCATTTCTCCATTTCATTAGGATGCTTCTTTTTTATATACCATACTTTTCAAATAATCATAATTTTTTTAAAATACAAATAGGAAAATAAATAGTTGTGGTGAACGTGAGCAAATGTGTGGGAATATAAGAAGTTACTTTTAAATTTAAAAAATTGAATGACAAAAATATACAATTTGAAATCTGTTATAACTTTATATATATATATATATAACATAAGTTATTTATTTAAGGTCAAAAGTAATATTTTAATGAAAAATAATATTTAAGGTCGGAAGTAATATTTTTATGAAAAATAATATGTACGGGTATATGAAATGAAAGAACTCTAAAATCTTGTATATACTATTATTACTATATTAAGGATATAACTAAAATAATGAGTATTTTTTCCGTGGAATAATTTTGTAAGATTTTGTGAAATTAACTTATGCTCCTTGTGTTGTATTTGTTAAAACTCAACAAATTAATACAGATATCAAAGAATAGCGTTGACAAAATTATGTTTAAAAAAAGTTATTGGAGAATTAACCAATAAAGAGTAAGATGTGTAAATATTTGTAATCCAATATGTTTCAAAACTTATAAATAGTTACATCAAGTTATAACTGCATTTTTAAAAAGGGGGTCATTATCCGTATAGAAAGAGAGAAAGAGAGGTTATTTATTTATTTATTTATTTATTATTCACTAATTTATTTATAAAATTTATATACTAAAGACATAATTAATATAAATATATTTATTTAAAAAATGTGTGTTGTTCATAATCAAATAGTTGTACTTATGTATTGCACGTTGTATAATTAAAAAAAATCATCTTTGTTTTTATAATTATTTGAGATAATAAAATAATGAGTTGTAATTTTTTGTTTTCTTAGTCATGCATTAGTGTGTGCTTAGCAAATTTATAGAAAGAGTAAAGTAATATATGGATAAACTACTTCAGCTAGCGATGGATGGCAGTTGCAAACAATTATCTTTAACACAAAATTTAAAAACTAACTGATTTCTACATACCATAAAATATTTGATTATTAGAAGTATCAAAATATTATTTTCTAACTCTAAAAGAAAATATTGACGGCGGCGACCTAATAGAGCTTTTGACGGTGACGATCCGCTACATGTTACCGTCCGAAGGCCAGCCATCCCAGATGGCCGGGCTGGATCCTTCATCATCACTCTAGTTTCCACCATTAGCCCAACATACATACTACTCCAATTACTAATTCATTTGCAGATATTATCAAAGGCCATGGAAAGAATGATGTGATAGGCAAAGGGAAAGACATTGCGGATGTTGAACCTATTCCGCAGAAAAAGCCTAACCTTGTAGGGGGTATTCCAACTATCTCCTGGACTGCTAGTGAAATACAAAGAATGAACATTTTAGAGAATTTGCAGCTTACTGTGGTGGGCAAATTCTCCTATGGAGCCCCTGATATTTATGAATTAAGATCTTTGATTCCAAAACAATGTGGGATAACTGGGGGGTGTCAGATTCGTAATAGACATATTTTAATGAGATTTGATCATATGGAGGATTACATTAAGATACTGTCTAAAACTTCTTATTACATAATTGCAAAGGATGGATTTGCATATCAAATGAGACCATTTATATATGATGCAAACTTCAAAGCTAGTGAAGAGACGACGAAGGTTACGACTTGGATCTCCTTCCCTGATTTGTTGCCAACTTTCTTTGTGAAGGAAGTATTGTTCTCTCTTGCGTCTGTGGTTGGGAAACCTCTTCAAGTAGACCTGGCAACAATAAATAAAACGCGTACAAATTGTGCAAGGGCGAAGGTCCAAGTGGATCTGCTTGCTGAAAAATCTGAATTTGTGCAGATGCAGTTAGAAAATGAGAGCACTCTTGAGAATAGAGTTGTTACAGTAAAAATTCAATGTCATTCATTACCAGCTTATTGCAAAAAATATAAATTACAGGGGAATGGTAAAGAAGAATGCAGGGTACTTCATCCAGAGTTGGTGCAGCAACATGATGACATACCAAAAGCAATACAACAAGCAGATAATATGCAATTTTACAAAGGAGCTGCAAAGAGCAAATGGAAGCCTACTAGTAGAAAATTTACAAAGAATGTTGGGGAATTAATGAGTAATAAGGTTCAAGAGAGTGAAGGGACCCTCAAAAAATTTAATTCATTTTAGGTGTTTGATCAGCCTTTAATGAGAGAGGTGGACATTGTTGCAAGTGTTCAAGGAGGAGGGGTAGGTGTAAGGAGTGAGTCTCAAGAGTCTGTTAAAGCTGGAGGTAAAATGGAGGCATCAGAATTAGAAGGTAGGGACAATAGTGCAAGTAGAAACCAAAAAGACAAGGGGCTTTCGGTACAAATGGGAGATCCTTTGGTGAGAGAGGCAGGGGTCAATAATGAGGAGAGTTTGGAGATAGTAATGATTGAAGAAATTGAAGTTGATTTAGCTCAGCAACAACTGTCCACCAACCAAATGGAAAGTAGCCTGGAACATGCTTTGTTTCAGATTCCTTTACAAATTATGGAGCCAAAAGAGGAGGGGTATCTACCTCAACTCCAGGGGTCTGTATTATTAAAAAGGAAGGAGGAGAAGCACAAAAAATAGGAGCTGGAAATGGTTTGTTATAAATCACAATCGGTTTAAACCTTACATGAGATGGTGTCACACCAGGGGGTTGTAGAGGGTCACGAAATGGTTAACAGTGGTGCAACAGAAAATAGTAAAGAAAAAGAAGTTTTGCAGATTGAACATAAGGTTCTTGAAGATGTAGGGCCCTCACCTTCATCAGCAATAACACTTAGAGGCAAAGGTAAAAGGGAAGTGATACCTACAAGATCAAATCCTAGAAGGAGGACCAGGAATGGGTCTAAATAATGATGAAGACTTTGTTTTGGAATGTGAGGTCTATTAGATCTCAAAATTCATTCCATAAAATTCAAATGTTACACATATTTCACAAGTTTTCTATCATTGCTTTGATGGAGCCTTTTCAAAATATTAACAATATACACAGTTCAAAAGGAGATTGGACATGGATTATGCTAATTATAATTGTAATGGCAAAATTTGGGTATTCATTAAAGAGCATATTCAGGTGGAAGTGATGTCAGATACAAAGCAAATGCTAACTCTTAGGTTACGGTTCCAGGAAACCAATAATTCATTGATTGTTTCTATAGTATATGCCAAATGTGATGCTGAGGAAAGGGTTCAATTATGGAATGAGATTTACTGTATTAGTGATGCTAATCAAAATATTCCTTGGTTGATTGGGGGTGATTTTAATGTCATTATGAATGAAGAAGAGAGGATTGGTGGTCAGCCGGTATATCCTAATGAGTATGAGGAATTTACTTTTTGTGTAAACTCTTGTGAATTGGTGGAAGTCAATTACAAAGGGAGCCCTTTTACATGGTGGAATGGGAGGATTGATAATCAATGTATTTTCAAAAGGCTGGATAGATACATGATGAATAATGACTGTATGGGATATTTTGGGATGGTAGAAGTAGAACAGTTGGCAAGAACAGGGTATGATCATGCTCCTATGTTGCTCTCTTGTGGACATAAGGCTTCTGTTCCTAGAAGACCTTTCAAGTTCCTTAAATTTTGGACTGAAAGATCAGATTTCCACCAGGTAGCGAAGAACAATTGAATTTCTGAAGAGGTTGATGTGTTTATAAATTTGAAACAAAAAGCTGAAAAATACCAAAGCTACATTGTCTAATTGGAGTAGAGTGGCTTTTGGTATCATTTTCAAGCAACTTGTTATCAGGGAGGAGATTGTAAGGGTGAAGGAGCAATTATTTAAATATGTCCCCACTGCAGATAATAGAAGAATTCTACATCAGGCACATGCCGAATTGAAAAAAATATGTGCATTTTGAGGAAGAATATTAGAGATAGAAAGCTGGAATTCAATGGTTTATTGAAGGGGAGAAAAATACCAGAATTTTTCATAGCTTGGTGAGAGGTAGAAGGAAAATATTGAGCTTCAACAGAATTCGAAACATGGAAGGTGAATGGATGGAAGGGGAAGAAAGCTGCTCAGGAGTTTTTCAAGCAGCAAATCACTGACAACTATAGAATGGAGGAAACCCCAATATTGAGATATGTTCAGAAGGGTGGTACTGATGATGACAACTACAGTTTAAATGTACACCCTACTAAGGATGAAATCAAGAAGGCTGTGTTTGCTCTCAATGGGGACCAGTGCTAGTGGCCCTGATGGGTTCACTGGTCATTTTTATCAAGTTTGCTGCGATATTGTTGGTGATGATGTGGTTAAAGTGGTTGATGCTTTCTTTTCAGGTGCTACACTTCCTAAGTTTATTACTCATACTAACTTGGTTTTATTGCCTAAGAAAGATGATATTCAATCTTTCTCAAACTTGAGGCCAATTAGTCTGAGTAATTTTCTTAACAAAGTAATTTCAAAGGTGATGAATGATAGAATTGGAGTTCTCCTTCCCTCTTTGATTTCACAAAACCAATCTGATTTTGTGAAAGGAAGAAGTATAACAGAAAATGTGTTGCTTGCTTAGGAGATTATTTCTGATATTGGTAAGAGAGGTAAACCTGTAAATGTGGTGATCAAGTTAGATATGGCAAAGGCTTATGACAGAGTGAAGTGGTTTTTTTTTTATAAAGGTGCTAGAGAGAATGGGTTTTGATTCTGGTGTTGTGGATAAAGTTTGGAGACTGGTTGCTAACAACTGGTACTCTATTCTTATAAATGGACATGCTTCTGGCTTCTTTCACTCATCTAGGGGGGTGAAGCAAGGACTTTATCCCCTGCTTTGTTCATTTTAACTGTTGAAGCTCTCTCTAGAGCTTTAAATGCTTTGTATTGCAATGAGAACTACAAAGGTTATGGATTACCAAAATGGAGTGATAATATTAATCATCTTTCTTATGTAGATGATACTATTATTTTCACTTCAGCAGATGGTACATCTTTAGAGTTATTGATGACAACTCTAAGGGATTATGAGAAGCAATCAGGGCAGATGATTAATATACAAAAGATCTCATTCTTTGTTTTTCACAATATAGCAGATGAGCTGATTTCTGACATTGAAATGAAGAATGGTTTCTCTAGAGGGAATTTTCCACTTATATATTTGGGTTGTCACATTGGTCATGCCAAAAAGAAAAAAAAATACACTTTGCAGAATTGATGAAAAAGGTGCATAACAAGCTTCAAACTTGGAAAGGGAAGTTGTTGTCATTTGGAGGTAAGACTGTCCTAATTCAAAATGTGTTAAACAACATCCCTATATATCTTTTGTCTGCTATTATTCCTCCAAAATGCGTTATACAGGACTTGCATAGAGATTTTGCTAGATTTTTTTGGAAGTGTAGGAATGTGGGCAGTAAGAAGCACTGGGTGGCTTGGTCAGAGTTGTGTAAACCCAAAAACGAAGGGGGTTTGGGATTTAAATCCCTTTTTGATGTGTCTAAAGCTTTATTTGCAAAACTATGGTGGATATTTAGAACTCAAAAGTCATTGTGGTCTAACTTTATGTGGAATAAATACTGTAAAAAAAGTGTGGCTTCAAATGGTGGACTGGAAAGGGGGTTCTTTAACTTGAAAGTATATGCTGGAAGCTAGAGATTTGATTGATCAACATATTTGGTGGGAACCAAAATATGGACATTCAAGTATCTGGTATGATAATTGGTCACAATTAGGGCACTTCATTACATTCTGCCTATTGACTCTGCTAGAAATGTACAATTGGAAGAGGTCAAACAGTGCTTTTTGAAGGAAGAGTGGAATTATGATTTGTTGCAATTAAGTTTTGGGGAAGATATCACTAGACATGTAATTCAACTTCTTAGGAGTACTGAGGGTGAAGATCAGTGGGATAAACCTTGGTGGATGCTGAAGGCCTCTGGAAAGTTCACAGTTGGATCGGCTTGGGAGTTTTTAAGGGAAAAAATGAAGTTTGTATGAACTACAAGCATATTTGAATTACATGAATTCCTTTTAAGATTTCATTCCTTACTTAGAGAATATGGCAACACAGGCTTCCAATTGGTGAAGTTCTTGTTAGAAATAGAATGTGTGATGGGGTGGAGTGTGGCTGTTGTGCTGATGGAGTTCAAGAGTCTATTGAACATTTATTCATTATATGTTCTAATACTAATTCAATATTGAGATATTTTGCAGGTACAGTAGGAGTGGAGGGTCATTTCATTCATCTGAAAGACACTGTGTATAAATGGTGGAATGCAGGATGTTCTATAGAACTTACCTCTGATAATGGTTGTTTCAATGTTTATTTTTTGGCAAGTATGGAAAAGAATAAATGCTAAGAAGTTTAGCGGTCATATGTCTTATATGAGCATGAGGGGAGGGATATGCAAATATTTAATCCTTTTGGCTAAGCAGAGATATCCATGGATGCATAACATGCCCAATAATTGGCCTGAAATTGTTAGATTCCTGACTGAATAAAGTCCTAAGGTAGGCTGTACAGTGGTGTATTGGAAGTTACCTAAGGAAGATTCTTTTAAGTGCAACACTGATGGGGCTTCCAAAGGCAACCCTAGACCAAGCTCTTCTGCTTTCTGTGTTAGAGATGATCAAGGCAATCTGGTATATGCCGAAGGAAAATGGATTGGAGTATCAAAAAATTTAAAATCTGAATTAGTAGCTATGAGACTAGGGCTAGAATATTGTAGGAACCACAATCTATTTCCTTTGGTTTTGGAAACAGTTTTATTAGCTGTTAAAAAGATGGTAGAAGGAGATTGGCACATTCCTTGGGAGGTGACACTTGAGATAAACAGGATTCGAGTTCTTAAGGAAGGATTAGATGTGGCTATTGAACACACATTGCGAGAAGGAAACAAGCTGGCAGATTTTATGGCTAACATTGTGTTTTCTTTTGCAGGTACAAATTTCATAATTTATAATACTTTTCAAGCTTTACCTAGTAAATCTAAGGCATTATTAAACATGAACAAAAAACATATTCATAATCTAAGGATTACTATACTACAGAATGACAATTTTGCACACAATGGATGAACTAATCAGAAAGCCAAAAATCAGGACGTTGCAAACACATGTTGGAACGAGGAAAAAGCAATAACATAAACAGAGGCACGCAACAGAATAGCACATAAACGCAGATTACAGTGGTACAGAAAGCCAAAAATCAAGACGTTGCAAACACATGCTGAAATGAGGAAAAATCCATAACATAAACAGAGGCACACAACGGAATAGCACATAAATGCAAATTACCTGAAAAAGATCATTGTAGCTCTGTCCTAAAGCTGTAGTCAGTGGTATTAGCTCCTTGTTGAGCTCAACTTGTCACAGCTAAGAGACGAAGCATACGAGAATCTGAATAAGGTATGTTATAACAGTGAAAATAGAGTATTAAATTAAGGGAGTGAGACCAACGCCTGACCTTAATAATCAACTAAATGTCGTTGAGTTGGAGAAGTCTTCGTTTGGGCTGATTTCATGATGTTAGTGGGACTTGTTAACGTCAGAGATGAAATACACCCATTGCTTGATGTACCAATTTAGTTGAGTCCGATTAATGGCGATGGATATGGATGATGAAGGTTGCAATGGTGACGTGAGTTGCAGCTAGGGCTAAATGGAGAAGAAGACCCGACCCTTTTCCTAATTTGTTCATTTTTTGTTTCCTAATTGTAGAATAGGTATTTCTTTAGGATTTCGGACCGGGTCCTTTTTGGGCCTAGTCATGCTTGTATTCTTCTTTATTATATATTAAATGGGCTTTGCCCATCCGTTTTAATCAAAAAAAAAAAACTGATTTCTACATGAGGTTATTTATTTGAAGATAAATATCAGAAAGAAAATGCCCCTATTTTGGTGCTGACATATGATCCTTTTTTTCCTCTTCAAAATAGAGATTCCTAATATTTAGTCATTTTGTTTTATTGAAATGAAAATTCAAGAATTTTTTGGTATGCTGACATGTGACATTATATATAAAAAAAAAAAAAATTTAAAATAAATAATTTAAATGTGGTGCTTCTTATTTTAAATTATTATTAAAAAAATTTAATAATTATTTAAATATGTTGCTTCTCGTTTTATTTAAATAAAGAATTTAGAATTTTTTAAATTATAAAGCATTCAATTTTTTAAAGTAATATTATTTATTATTCAATAAAATTTAAATTTTAAAATTAATAATTTTAATTAATAAGAATTACCCTTTTTTTGTGGTGCTGACACGTGACACTATCACCTCTCCTAAGTTTTTAGAGTTTGTGCAAAATTGGAATGTAATCGAAAGTTTTAAAATTGTTTGTATAAATTCTAAATGTGATTAAAAAAAATTAATTTACTTTTATTTTTGTATTTATTGGGTGAATATTTTAAATATAATTCAAGACTTCAATTATATGGGTATACGTTATAATTTTTTTGCTTTAACAAAATTTAAAATGTTTTTAGTTTTAAATTCAAATAGTCCTATCTCTATGTTTTTTTGTTGGAATACTTTTTCCTTCTTCTTTTTTTACTTTTGTTAATTCATTTTCAGAATGTAAATTATTTTTACAAATTCAATTATAAAAGTGTCAAAAAACACATATACACATAATTAAACTATCAATTAAATATTATAATAATTTATAAAATCGAATGCATCTGAAATCGATACTCATAGCTTCATTGCAAATCCAAATTCTAATACAGTTAAAAATACTTTGTAAGAGTACAAACTTTTCAACTTTAACTTTAACTTTAACTTTAACATAAATTTATTCAAGCGTATGATCGTACCAAATGTGTGTGTAAAATTATGTTAAACCTTTAGTCTTTCTGAAGCAAGTTTTCCAGTTACCTTAAACCTATAAAATTGAAATTTGAAGTCAGAAGATTAAATAGAACAATTAAATAAAGTATGTAGTGATAATTTCATGTTGATATAATGAATTTTGTTAACCTATCAACATAGAATATTTAGCATAATCAAAGTTGAAATGAAAGAAATTAGTTTAAAGGAATTAATTGTGCAAAACTAAATGTTCCAAGAAGGAGCAAGATATATCAACAACAACATAGATGTCAAATGACATTGTAGACATTGAAATTTTGCGGGCTCTACAAGACGTGTTCAATTCGAATTGGGACTCTAGAAGGTGTGTTCAATTTCAATTAGAATTCTTGAAGGCTACTCAACCCTAAACCTAGTTTATGCCTATATAAAGGGTAATAAATTCCCTTAAAAGACATCTCAAAATATCCCATAAACCCTTGGGTATTTTTAAAGATCAAAATCTCGAATATTCCACAAAAATCATGGAATATTCATATAGAGGTCAAGTCTAAATCATCCTAGTTCGAGAAATACGCCACTAATGGCACTCGAATCATGGATAAATCTTAGGAGAGTAGAATCAAGGGAGAAACAGAATTATACCCGCACTATTATCAATAAAATATTCATGTTTCTTCAGATTTTATTTGTGTGATTTATTTATTTTCCATCTATTAAAATTTGTTGCAAACAAATTCTGGCACGCCCAGTGGGACAATCTCTACCTCTCATCTCAACTTTTCAAGCATCAAAGAATATCGAGATGACTTCCATGAAGAACAACTCTCGATCAACTGCCTCTAAGGCCACTAGCTCCAAGTTCTCTACTGAAGTTGAAGGCATTCTTGGTGTTACCTTTGAAAGTTTCGGAGCTGTTACGAGAAGCAAGGCTTCTACGCTAGGACAACAAACACCTCAAGTGTCGTCCACATCAACTCCTATTTTTGGGTCTTCGACTCCAAAAGGAGCAAGTTCCTCCACAAACGCTTTAGAAGGAGGAAGTAGTGTTGCTGAAAGATCAAGAAGACATTGACTCTACTTGAGCAATGTGGTTCCAAGAACTCTACCACAAGGGAGAATTATGATTCAACTAATGAATCATCTCCACATGCATCGTGTAACGTGAGTCCGTTGAAGATTAACTTACGCTATAATCCATGCTACTCTCCTACATCTCCAATGATCATGCAAACAATGGTGACTGCTGCTTCTTCTCCTCAGGAACAACTCACAAATCTGACGAAGTTGGTTGAAGGATTGACAAAGCATGTACAACACCAAGAATCTCGAATTGATAAGTTAATGGATAGGATGGAAGGACTATTAGATGGAGAAGTGAGTCATGCGCCTGGAAAGACTGTTGAAGTTCAAGAGATCGGAGATCCTGTGAAGAAAGCATTGATTGTTAATGACATGCCAGTTTCTTTCGAAGGAATGATCCCACTTGATCGCTTGAAAGAGTTTATTGAAGGCACTATCAAAGATAAGTATGAATTCTCCACCAAGTCTTCTCATATGTATGCTAAGCCATACACTACTAGAATTGATAACTTCAAAATGCCTGATGGTTATCAACCTCCCAAATTTCAACAATTTGAGGGTAAAGGAAATCGAAAACAACATGTTGCACACTTTGTGGAGATATGTAATAATGCTGGTACCTATGAAGACCATCTCATCAAACAATTTGTCCGCTCTTTAAAAGGAAATGCCTTTGATTGGTACACGGATCTCGAACCTAATTCTATTGATAGTTGGGAACAACTAGAGCACAAGTTTCTCAATCGATTCTATAGCACAAGGCGTACGGTGAGCATGGTAGAACTCACGAATACTCGCCAAAGGAAGGATGAACCGGTTATAGATTTCATAAATCGATGGAGGAACGCGAGCCTAAATTGCAAGGATAGGCTTAGTGAAGCTTCTGCAATTGAAATGTGTATCCAAGGAATGCATTGGGAGCTTCTTTACATCTTGCAAGGAATAAAACCAAAATCCTTCGAAGATCTAGCTACTCATGCTCATGATATGGAGTTGAGCATGTCCTTTGCTAGAAAAGATATGACGTTTGTCCATGATCCTCGCAAAGGAAGGGATAAGGAGGAACCCAAGAGATGGAGCAAATTTCTGCCCAGAAATGACAACAAAAAATCCATGAATGTTAATGTGTCGCCTGCAAAGTTCACCACGAATGAGGGCATGAAACAAAATGTGAGAACGACTTTCCAAGCACGTTCAAATCAAAAGTCGACACTAAGGGAGATGCAAGGAAAAAAATATCCCTTCTTGGATTCTGACGTTTCTGAGATTTTTGATGAGTTGCTCGAGTTAAAACTCATTGACTTGCCAGAGATGAAGCGACCTGATGAAGCAGAAAAAGCTGATGACCCAAATTATAGCAAGTATCATATATTTATGAGTCATCCTCTTGAAAAATGTTTTGTCTTCAAGGATAGAGTGATGTGATTGGTTAACGAAAAGAAAATTGTCCTTGATGATGAGAAGGCTAGTTCTAACCAAATCTCTATCACATTTGGCTCACTCTATCCGATCCAAATATATATCTCTGAAAAGCATGAAGAAGAGTTATTGGAGCAAGACAAATCTCAAGATGATATAGATGGTGATGAAGGCTAGATTCTTGTGACTAGGCGAAGACGTAACAAGTCAAGCTTATGAAAAGGATCATTCGAGCAACCAATTAGAGGAAAAATGGTGAAGAAATTGGAGAAGCAGAAATCAATCCAACGCCCAAAGAGGGCAAAGGTAGAAGTGCATCACTACCAAAAACCTCGACGTCTTGTGACTCTAAAGGAATTCTTACCAAGTTCGTTCGACATAAAGTCTACTCAAGACAATGTCGAGGCATCATGTTTCAATGCTGATAAAACAGAAACAACGAAGGTGCCTTCTACTGACAAAGAAGGAACAACGAGTGAATCCTCACCAAAAGTGTCTCCTAGTGACGATGAAAAGGCAACAAGGGAAATCTCATCAATGATGACTCCCTCACCTTCTGCAAATCCTATTGAACCTTCTTCCCAAGAAGTACATGCATGTGATACAAAAATCACATTTACTGATAATGATCTTCTATTTGGTGAAACACTACACAATCGTCCTTTGTATATGGTGGGTCACGTGCTAGAGAAGAAGATAAATAGAATCTTAATAGATGAAGGATCTGGAGTCAACATTCTGCCTATCCACACATTGAAGGAACTCGGCATCACAACTGGAGAACTTAGTGAAAACCGTCTATTGATACAAGGATTTAATCAAGGGGGGCAGAGGTCCATATGCTCTATTAAATTAGAGATCCACATGAAAGATTTGCGATCAAGCGCATGGATGCATGTGATCGATGCAAAGACGTCATGCAATATATTACTTGGCAGGCCTTGGGTACATGAGAATATAATTGTTTCATCTTCTTACTATCAATGTTTGAAGTATCTTGAAGGCGGGATTGAAAGGAAGATAGTTGCAGATGATAATCCTTTCCCCGAAGTTGAGACACATTTTGCCGATGCAAAATTCTATTTGAAAAGTTATGTTGTTAAATGGGACAAATCTAATGATGTCAAATCAATCAAGTCTGATAAGATCACAAGCAAAAGAATTGATGCGGCTATCGAAAAGGTAAAAATTGTCTGCCCGCATCGCCCTTGGCTTGCACACATCGCTCAATCGACGTCGGGCGTGGCCTGCCCGCATCGCCCTTGGCTTGCACACAACGGTCAATCGACGTCGGACGTGGCATGCCCACATCGCCCTTGGCTTGCACACAACGGTCAATCGACGTCGGACGTGGCATGCCCACATCGCCCTTGGCTTGCACACAACGGTCAACCGACGTCGGACGTGGCATGCCCGCATCGCCCTTAGACTGCACACAACGGTCAGCGAACGTCGGTCGCGGCCTGCCAGCATTGCCCTTGGACTGCACACAATGGTCAGCGAACATCGGTCGTGTCTTGCACACAACGGTCAGCCGACGTCGGCCGTGGACTGCCCGCATCGGCCGTGGCTTGCGCGACATTGGGGGTGGGGGTGCTCGGGGAGGGGGTAATTTTTTTTTTTGTAAAATAGTTTTTATTTTAATTTTGAAAAACAAAAAAAATTAGGGGTAGGTTGGTGGAAGGTTGGGGGGGGAGCCCCAGAGGTGGGGGTGCCTGGGGGAGGGGGTAATTATTCTTTTTGGAAAACATATTTTTTTAAATGGGTTAGAACTATTTTACCCAAACCATATTGGACCAAATCCATATTTACCGATATTCTATTTGGGTGGATTGTAATCCAAACCATTTTTGCTCAATCCATTCAAATTCGATCCAATCCAACCATTTGCCATCCCTAGATAGAACCAATTGATATTAAAAATGAAGGTAAAAGAGGAAGTTATATGTATGTACTTTGTTTATGGTATAAGTTACAGATAGTTTTGTTGTGTGCACATTTACAATTGCTACCCTAGAACGTCCCCAAACATCGCTATGAATTAACTTAAAGGGTTTTGTGGCATTGTATTTTTGGGAAGAAAAAGATGAACGTCTATGTTTAGTCATTTCACAAAATTCACACTGGAAAGAGGATGTACTTTTATTCATAAACAACTGAGGTAAAGAGTTTCAAAAAATGAAAACTAGGATGACCAAGTCTATAGTGCCATAACATGACTTTATTATCAACTTGAACATAGTTGAACTAAAATTTGCTTAATTGTCCCCGTTTTCAAGAAAATAGAGACCTTTAGACCCTCTAGCATTGCCAATTATCCTCCCCGAGACCTTTTCCTGAAATACGCAGGAAATAGAGTCAAAGATAGCACAACAATTAAGGTTTTGAGTCAATTTGCTAATGGACAAACGATTATGAGACAAATTTGGAACATGAAGGACATAAAAAAGGGTCAAAAGAGGGGTTAGTTTGACTGTTCCCTTTTACAACAATTGTTGAGAAGGAAACATCAACAACTTTGACTTTTTTATTTCCTGCTGAAGAGTGTAAGTTGAGAAACAAATGGGAATTCCATATCGTGTGATCAGTAGCCCCCGAATCTATGATCCAAGGACTTATATCAGTTGAATTTGTGCTCACAAAAATAGATTGTACATTACCTGCTTGGGAGAAAAACAAGTAGGAGTAGAAGGATCAGATTTACTGGTTTGGAGTTGAGGTTGGAGAACTTGGAGAAATTCTACAGTAGCTCTACTTGTTCCTTAGTGAAAGGTCACATTTCTAGAGAAGATCGCAGCCCTTGTTCTTCGTTGGTACACTGAAAGGCCTGGCCATTGTTGTCTGCCATTTTTTTGTTCCACTAGGCAGTTTCCTATGGATATTCCAGCAAGTCTTACGAGTGTGCCCGTATTTTTTGCAAAATTCACACCACGGCTTCGTTGTTGTCTCTATCAGAATTTTGTTAATTGAGCTCTCGGCTTCTATTGATGCCGCTGGGTGATGTAGCCCAGCCAACGCTCTGATACCATGTAATTTTTGGTACCAAAATTGTACAATTTTATTTATCCATAGAGATACAAATTTATAGTATGGAAAAATAAACTAGCTAGCAATCAAATCCCTTGATTCTAGGAGATTTGAGAATCAAGGGATGATTCTAATATCCTAACCTATTCAATAGCATATGAAATATGATTTTGTAGATCAATTTAAATCGTACAAAATCATATCTAATCAAACTTAGATATTTACAAATCAACAGTTACTTTCAACACCCTTGAAAGATGCTGATGATGCGGTTTTGTTGGGAATTTTTATAAATGGACTGAGAGAGGAGATCAAGGCAGAATTGCTTCTTAGCAAGTTGGGAACTCCAAAAACCCAAATTATGGACCAAAGCCAGCATATTGAAGAAAAGAGTTGGGCTCTCAGCCAAGCTCACTTGCATAGATCTATGCCTATAACGCTTATGAGGGTTTCAAAGCATTTTTTAGTGACCGACAATAGTCAGGAAGTGCTACAAGTCTCCATGTGTGTGTAGCCAGCTAAGTTGCTTGGACTCGGGTGTGGGTATCCAAAACGGATGCGAATCCGAGAGTCAGATTCGGTAAAATCTAAATTTTAAGATTCGGGGGTATGAATCCGAGTATGGATACGGGTGCGGGGATATGGCTATATTTTTTCAATATTATAAAAATATAGTTATAAAGATATTCTAGAGATATGTTGTGATAAACTGACATGTATTTTGTAGAATTGAATCTTCCATTCTTCAAGATGAGATTACTCTTCCAGTCTTCCTACAAAGACGCAACAAAATAGAAACTAAACATTAAAAGCATTTGCAAATTACTATAGAATAAATATAACTAAAAGAATCAATAAAAATTGAAAAGAAGAACTAACCTTAGAACATGGATAGTAACTCTTGAAACAAAGTGAAAGTGAAAACACTAGAATTATTAAAATTTAACATATACACAAATTATTATCCACAATTTAGATATTCATAATTACTAATAAATATTCAATACACCAAATGAAAGTGTAAAACATACTATTTAACAAAAATCGAGAGATCGTCTCAACTTAATCCATAACTCAAAGTTAACATAACAACAAAATATTGTCAATTATCAAGTTATTTAATTAAGTTAGCTATCTCTTCCACATCTTCTTCAACTTCTTCCAAATCTTCAAACTCTTCCTCAAATATCACACCTTCAATTTGAGGTTCATCTATTGAAAGCTCGGTTAGATCATTAGTTGTCTCATCAATATCAAACCGATCTCCACCTAAAATAAATTAAAAAGAACAAATATACTAGAGGATTTTATATAAAAAGAAAAAAAAACATCATTTAAACTAAATAATTGAAGAAAATAATAAAGAAAATATAGACATACCAACATCCCAATATTTGCTTGACCCATTTATATATTTCTCTTTCTTGCGAGACAACAACCGGAGATTATAATGTACAAACACTAAATCTTCGGCTCTTGAAGTTGCTAACTTATTTCTCT
>JAJOOS010016422.1:0-10004 GCA_029582725.1 Solanum chiquidenum
CAAAATTAGAAAAAATAACAAGTATGATGGTTAAAGAATAGGAAACCTAGTCAAGAAACTCTCGCTATGCGGGGGTGTAAGGAAGGGCCAGACTATGTTGGGTTAATTTTATGTAGCTTTACATTGCATGTTTGCAAGAAAATGTTCCCCGACTTTAAGTCCGGACCTCCTGGTCAAATGGTAGAATCTCCTACCATTGCGCCAAGGCTCCTTAGTGGTATGAATAGATTAAGAGTAGTGTCTTTGTCTCATAGATTCTTTATTTAAGAATAATTTCATATGCTATTATTAACTGGATACCAACTATAATAATTTATCTCAACATGACATCAAGTAAAGCACTAAATTCAAAAGAGAAGTGCTCATTAGACATGCTTTTCACACTAATTTCAGCATGACCAAAAGTGAAGAACTAATTTCAGAACAGAGCTGTTCATTGCATACAGAACATTGTCTGTCAAAAGGCACACAGTCCATCAAAAAAAAACATACCAGAGGTGAACAGTTGGTTGCGAAGTTCACGAGGTTTGTCGCTTCATTGCCGCTTTCAGGAAATATGATATCCTTCAGAAAATTTTATTAAATTCAACAGAGGTCCTTATTTACAATATATCTGGTCAAATTATCACCACAGGCATGCAGAAATGTATGTGCATTGATAAGAAGCAGAATACTACATACAATGCCTTTAAAATGGCTAGCCAGTTTCCTAATTGCATCTGTAGATGAAGCAGCAACTTCCGCATCCCTGCCAGAATAATAAACCCTACATGACTACAAGCAGACCCAATTTCTAGAAGAGGAAAAAGAAGTGATATTAGGGTGCATACTTTTCTGATTGATGTGTGCTAATCACATGTCATCATCACGACTGATGATATAAAATTCTACTTTAGGAAGTCACCACAAGCATATGGTACAGCAAAATCACACAGATCTAAGCATGTAAAGCATCACCACTAGGATGTGAAAAACTAAAGAATGTTGTAGTAAAAGATGACAGGTTCCAAAACATAAGCAGCATGAGGTTACAGAATCAGTTCACAAGCAACCTCCACATGGGGAGCCCAAAACCGACTAGTCAGCAATTCAGGAGGCAAATAGCATGCAAACAAAGATGCATCTTGAGGACATGGCTTGGAAAAAAGTTCAAAAGGGGAAAATAAAATAATAGTTCTCATTCAAAATTTTGTCATTGACAAGAAATATTGTCACAAGTATCAGATTTTTTGTTTCCAAGAGCAAACGTAGAATCCCAACTAACAACACATTTGACAATGTGTTCACGAAGTGTAGACATGTAGGTAATACAAGAGCCATTCGTTCGCATGACACGATAAGAATTTTTTTTCTAAAAGAAAAATGAGAATTAAAGGAGGAGAATTGGAAAGAGGTCATACTACCTGGTTGAAGTGCTTTAATAGAACATATCATGCTAGCAGATGAAACGACAAAAGAGAACAATTAGTTACCTGATCTAACTCTTGTACATATTATTTTTCTAACTCATGACCACACCATATTCTCTTAGAATGACCCCATATGACAGTTAAAGGGGTAAGAATAACATGTGATGTCCAAACTATGCAGGCAAAAGCAGAAATAAATACTCTCAAAGAAGCACGTGAAATCAAATCAACTGCTACAAAAAGGCCAGCCCATAGCAGGATCAGTAAATCCAACAAAGCCATCTCCACAAAACAAACAAAAAAATCATAGACAGTTCGGTCAGTGATTGCATATGGTAAGAAATTGCATTGTGTCTTACCCACTGATGAGGCAATTAAGCAAAAGTTGATAAACTCCATACTCATGAATTAGTTGTATAACAATTGCTTCATCAATATTCTCCAACAGGCAGGATACCTGTACATGGTTACTACTGCATGAGAGTCAAACTTGGAGACCAAAAAAGATTGCCCACGTTCATGGTTTTCAGCAAGTCAAACAAAGATAGCTAAAACTTAGAATGACATGGAGCACTCAATGAGGAAAGCAAAATGGATAGATACAACAATAAGTGAATTCTCCAGCATGATGAGAATGTGTAGCAACGTATATTACAACATTCAGCAATTCCAATAACCACTTCACATATTCTGTTTCTCATAGGAAGAAAAGTCTAAACTTGCCAAGTTGTCAACTTCAGATTAACATCAATCCTGCTTAAAATACCCAGAGACACATACACGGAAATATGAGAGCTGTTAAATCCATGTGTCCTCACTATTCAGTTCTCTCATACACCCACATCATCCTACAGAGTTAGCTACATGTCTTCCGGATAAATAAGCATCCATACAGAAAGGGTCTCAATTGGGTGGAAAATGAAAAACTAATAGGAGAAATGATCTTAAATTTACCTTAGAGGCGCATATTCTTATGCTTAACAAAAAAGGGTTGAAATCATCATAGAAGCACTTACTGTTTGGCATGCTAAATGTCTGACTTTCTGAGACTCTGCACCGAGACCGACAATAACAAATGGCTGCAAATAAGCAGAAATCAGACCAAGCAATTTACAAAAAGTTAATGATTAACCTCAAATTCTATTATGATGGGCACGCATAAGAGTAAGTACAAATGTTGCGCGGAGATGGATAAGGGAATAAACTATTAATGTACATCGACTTACGATTGACTAGCTCTATAAGACCACACAGAGGATCCTTACACAGATAAATTCCAAATATATCTCATTGCTATCTAAGATCATTTCTCTGGATTTGGTTTTGGCTCAATATTGAAAGGCCTAGATTTTCTGAAATTTTTTTGAAAACCAATTTTTAGGGGAGACATTAGCTGTTAGGGAAAAAGGTTTTGGTTTGATTTCTGAAAACCAACAGATATTGTTATCAAAATGCTTCTGTATCTGATTTTCTAAAAAAGTCTCTTCAAAACATTTTATGATGTTTACTTCCTTCTCTATATTTCTCTAAGCTCCCTAATGGGTCCTTGTAGTTATAAAAATAAAAGAAAGTCAAATCAGTGAAAATACTGGGTATAGTTTACGTGTTTACAGTGAACAGACTTTTGTAAAAGAGTAAATCATTCCTGATCACTATTAATCAAGAACCTTTTAAATCAGTCATGAACAGAAGTTACATGATTATAAGATAGATAAAGGCTAAAGCTCCATTCGAATAGCTCGAAGCAGAAAGAACAGCAAGAAAATTAAAATTCCTTACGTTGCTTTAGAAAGGAAGCTGTACCCCTACCGTTATAAGTTGGTTTAAATTATAGCTGTCTATATCTATCACCCGACAAAGGCCAACTTCATTCATACACACAAAAACAGAGAATAATAGCAAGTGAGTGTTGATTAAATTTTATAAAACTTCCTCGTTCATTGTGAGTAAGCATTTCTGCTCTCTACTAGATAGAACCCTAAAGCTCCGTAGCGCATTTAACTCTAAAGGGAAAACTTATCAATCTAATGTTTCACATTCCCCACAATATTATGGTCTAAGCTGTAAATAACCAAATAGCTGATACATCACCACACACTTGTGATAGACCCACAACAACTCATTCAGATATGAAGATTTGAATTTAGCTTATTTAGTAGTACTAGCATTATTGCCATACCATGTAGTGTGGAATGAGTGATGCTCCATATCTTGTTTTGAAAAGCTTTTCTAAACAATCAACCAAAGCACTTTCTAGGCCAGGGTAATCTGCTTTTGTTTGCAAAGCACTGCAAGAAATTCAAAGTTCACAATCAGCAAGCCAGTAGGCTTCCAAAAAGTAGAATAACCCCTGTCCCAAAAATACTCAAACAAGATTGTTTAAACATTGTTTAAATTCTCTTACTTGTAAAAGATTGTAATCTATAGTACTTTTACATAGTTTAAGCATTTCATTTCAAAAAACAAATCCTACCCAAATCTCCACAGGATTAATGCATTAGCCCTTGTAATTGGAAGGAATTTGCATAGTTTCTAACTCTGCCACGCATATTCGGTGGGAAATTACAACAGCAGACCCAGTGTAACCCGCTTGGTGGGAAATTGACAAAACTATATCTCTCTAAGCTACGTGATATGGTATGGTAAAATTCAAGCATGTAGGAGCACTACTATACAGAAAGTTGAATACCCCCTCCATTCCAAAAAGATTCAAACAGGTTTAAACTCTCTTAAACGTACTCCCTCAGTTCACATTAATTTGTCACGTTTCACTTTCCGAGAGTCAATAATCATGAATTTTGATTAAAATGGCTTGCAACTTATAGTTTTCGAACATCTAAATTTTAAAATATTAAATTAATTTAATTCAATTTAACTTCAAAGATTAGTTAAATTGACTCTCATGAAGCAAAACATGACAGAGTAAAAACGAACTGAGCGAGTAAAAGATTGTAATCTATATTACTTTCATCTAGTTTAAACATTTTATTTAAACAAAAAAAAAAACTATACAAATCTCCACAGGATTAATCGTAGCATTTGGAAGGAGTTTGCATAGTTTCTAACTCTGCCACGCATATTCAGTGAGAAATTGATACGGAGTGTATTGTAAGCCGAAAACTCATGTAGAAAGAGCTGACAACACAGAGAGGAGAAAATAGAAGATACTTGATAATGGCTGGAAGAGGAAATCGATTGAGAAAGTCTTGAGCTGAAGCATCGGAATGAGCGCCTGAAAAAATTGTAAGATGCACAAATTAACCAATTGCTTATTTACCAAAGACGAGAAACAAGTAAAAAAAAATCAGAAATACCAGGATGATACGCAAAGTCAGTAGCTGCTTCCAGTAACTGCGCCGGATCCACAGAATACTCTTCCTCCATTGTAAGTGTATCAGAGAAAAAATTGCAGACGGTGAGGAAAAAGATGAGAGAGTACAAAAGAGGGCAAAAAGAGCTACTACTGAATCGATTTTTGAAACTTTTTGTTTACTTGCACAACACACTCACGCACACTGTGTGCAGTGTCGCTTACTGTGCTTTTTTCTCCTCACTTTTGTTTGTCACGACTCACTGGCTGATTGACAACAAATATGAAATTTTTTGAAGCGTAGATATTGAATTCCGACTAAATACGGATCACATAATGCAGAGTCCATTTGGGGGTTAGCGTTCCCAACATAATTTCTTCATACCTCGGACTTAAACCTCAAACCTCTGATTAAGGGCGAAGCATTTCCACCAATGCATCATAACTCATGTTGCATTACCCTTTCACTAGGTTATTTATTTTGAAATCCGATCCAACAAATTTAAATTCGTATTAGGTAGGATTCCATTCACTAGTAAGGATACCAAAGCTGGAATCGCTCTCTTATTGACACCTTTGTTAATGTCAATTATGCATAATATTATTGTTTGGAAATGCATCTTAAATTAGTACTATTGCGAATTTATGCTCAATAGTGGCTTTGATTTGAAAACTCTTCATAAACCAAAACCAAAATAATAATAAGTTCAAAACCAATGAAAAGAGTGTAGTGTGACAGTGTCAATTATAGTATGATTTTTTTTCTTTCTCAAAAGAGATCTTCAATTCACTTTATTACTTTTTTCAAGAAAAAAAATTAATCTACTTAATCACTCTACTACTTTAAGTAAAAAGGAATGGTAAATGTAGTAATTGGGCCGCTAGTAAGATTAGCATGAATCTTATTGGACCCTAATTCTGCCATGCCAACATAATGGGCTTAAATGAGCAAATTCTCAAAAACTCTTGCACAACATGTAATTAAACCAAATAACCTTGAAAATTAATTGTTTTGTTCACAAATTTTTAATGTTTTAAGATTAAAGTTATTAAGTTTAAAATAATTCTCGATCAGAAGTTAAAAATTCAAAATCACTCACTTTTAAAATTATAACTAACACAGTATGACGCTTCACGCAATAGCGTCGACGATGACACGTACGTTATAGGCCATGTCGTGTCTATTTTCCTGTTTTGAGTTCGCCGCTCTATGAACAACTGAATAATTTACATTGCTTTACAGTTCATACACATGAATAAAACAAGAGAAGAGTTAAAAAATATATGTTTTTATTTGATGAGTTGACCTTTTAAGATTTTCAGAATTGAATAAATATTATTATTTTCTTTGTCTATTTGTGATACAATTTCCATATTGAAAAGTTAAAAGAAATTCTTTTGGTTACGATTTTCCTCATGTGTTTTTCATGAAGTATTGTGATTAAATTATTTTTTAAAATGTACTTAAGGACCCGTTTGGCCATAGATTTTTCAAGTAATATTTGGGGGGAAAATTGGCAAATAGTTTTTGTCCATACAATTTACTATTCTTTGGCAAATTTTTTTGACAAATATCCCAAATTCCCAAATACTAGTTTTTTCTAGTATTTGGCCAAATCTCATTATTTGGGATATTTTAAAAATTGAAATTTTACACCAAACTTTTATCTTTTACAAAAACACCCTCTATAATAGTTGTTTGCGCTGTATTATATAATTTTTTACGTGAACACCAAAATAGTGATGAAATATTCGGTGAATATGAAAGTGATGAAAATGATGAACAATCGGCTCGGGGTAATAAAGTCATGTGCTTTGTCTACTTCACGATGTATGGAATGATGGTTGTTGCACTCAGTCCAAACTACCACATTGCTCCAGTGTCATGGACACTACTCGTTATTTATTGCAACGAAGATCCAATTGACTTGCAATACAAACTTATGGTTAGTTTTGATAGTTTTTAAAACTTATGGGTATAAATCATATTTTTCTAAAAAAGTGAAATATGTTTCTCAAATACTATGGTCAAACACATGGTGAAATTTCACCCAAATAATATTTGCCAAGAATATTTGGAAATCTATGGCCAAACGTTAGCTTATTATAATGTTACAAGTTAAGCCAAGAGAGAGCGAGAGCGTTTACCTGCATCTCTCGATAAAAAGTTTAATATATATATAAGTTCTTTTTGGAAAAAAATTGTATTTATATATAGATTTTGAATACGTAAACATAAGTGTCGAGATTCCAAGTTTAAATCTTAGATATGATTACATTTTTATCTTTTGAACCCTTTAGTGAAAAAATTATGAAATCATCACTAAGATTGTTTACGATAGACCCTCAGCTCAAAAAAAGTGTGATGAAAGTAAAACTGAAAGAAAAAACACGACAACAAAATAACAAGATAAATAAAGCAAAATGAAGAATAACATACTTTGTGAATACTAGCCTCTCCCTCTCCGTATTAAGTACGACTACATTCATCTACTTACTACTCTTCTATCTAAATCATCGACTTCTATACTTTTTTATCTAGTGGCATATCATCGGTAAGTTGAGCATGTACATATCTTGCTTGATCACTTTTTTGAGATTATTTTTTTGATCTATATACATCTATCTCTCTTAAAAATTGTCATAGTCAACCTCTACACTTTTTTATTAGTCTTCGACTCACTATCTCAACTAAAAACTTGAAACTTCTATATTCATTAAAAATTAAATAACTTGATTCACTTACTCTTAATCATCTCATATTAAATATAATTTACATGATATATTTATATTTCATATTTAAAATAAAATAAAATTGGAATGTTGAATTAAAGAAAACAGTAATGAGTAGAGTGCGTCAGAGGAAAATTGAAAGGTCATATATTGACAAGAGGAAAGGAACAGAGAAGTGAATGGGAGATCCCATTCATGATTATAAGTTTCCTACCTAAGGCAAATCTCAACCCTTACTTTTCTCTCTTTGGACTTGTGCATTTCCTTTTTTTCTCACCTACGCTATATATACTACTTGTCCTTTTTCTACATTTTTATATTATATTTCATGTACCTCAAATATGTCCAATCTAACAAGTAAATTATTAGTCCATCCGTTTTAATTTATATGATATAAGACACGAAATTTAAGTATAAGTATGTGAAGACTTGACAATGTGTTAAAATTACTCGAAATATTTGTAGACTTTTTTGCATAATAAGTAGGATAAATATTAATAATATCATTAAATATTTTCTACATAACATTATTCTTGAACAGACTAAAAATATTTTATAATATGATCTCATAATCATGAGATTGTGCTTTAGTGCGTATGAAGCACATTTATCTTTTTACATTTCAAACTATGGCTTCAATGTATTTTTGCAATTATATGGAGCTTACGCGTGACTTTCATATCCATAAACCTCGATTAATAATAAAATTAGAAATTTCATCAAAAATATTTAAAATTTAGAGAAGCTTATAAAAATTTCACTAGTTTAAAAGTTAAGTATATAGATATGCATTACTTTGCAATATTACGAATCTTATAATGGTTTAATGCATTCAGATACATGTATCTCGCGATACCTGAGGTCAAAATTAGATATATTTTGTTCTTTATACATTGTATTCAAGTGGATTCACATATTTTTGTGATACATATATATAAATCTCGCTCGCTTTCCTTTCATCTCGCTTGCCATTCTCATACCTCACTGTTCACTCGTGTATTTAATACCCCTAATACATGTATCTAATTTATATATAATATAATTTACATGTATCTGAAAACATACACAACTTGCTCACCTGATCTCTCTATTTCAGTGTATCTAATAGCACCCTGCCTTATCCCATCGTGTAATTTTTGCAATGATTTAATATTTGAACACAAATTTTGTTGTTACGTAATTATGGATTTTTGTAAGAACTTCACCACACATATACTGGCAGAGTTTCCGTACGTAAAACACCAAATATACGTTACTCCACAAAAAAAAAAACATAATGTAAATAAGTTAAAGTGAAAGCAGGTGTATTCAATTTAATTTGTCGCATTCCCAAACACCGACAATATTCCATGTGGATCCTAACTCTTGGTCCACATAACTTAATCAGCACCGTGCGGAGCTAGATAAGATAGAGAGATTCATATAATTTTTTCTGTCTTAATTTATAAAAAAATATTTATAGTAGATATCAAATGATTTCTTATTTTTTTTATATTTAAATACGAAAATCCTGATTTCATCATTAATATTTATATGATACTAGAATGAACCTCTTTCATAAGTGACTAAAAAAACCTGACAATTTCAAAGTTAAAAAGGCCAAACAAGTACTCATAGACAAAAAAAAATACTAATACCCAGCAAAAAGGCAAGTTAAATCAAAAAAATATATAATCATCGCTGTTCATTGATAGTCTGAAAATTCTGAAACATCAAGACATGAACTATAATCACGTACGAAAAAAATTACGCCGAACGTTTACAACAAAGTGACAATACTACTAAAGCTGCCACACACAGTACATTCCATAATTAATAAACCAAACCCAAACATTAACACACTAATTAATACTTACTTAATTAACTTCTTAATTAAAATTAAACACTTGCTAATTCAGTAGCTCCACATACAGTCAAGTTCAGACTGTTCAACTTTCTGAGTTTCCGGCACGATCCAATTACCCATCGGATTAGAAAATCCGCCGTGCATGGCGGAAGTTCCGCCGGAGAATAACGGAAGCTGGAGATTCTCATGGAGTGATCTCAAGCTTGGGAAAGTTGAATTCCTTGTGTAATTAGTGAAATTAGTTGGAGTCGAGTCCAAAATAGAACTGAAAATTGGACTTGGCTGTAGTGCATGCAAGGTGTTTGATGAAATATCGAAGACAGAAGTCGGATCGAAAGTTAGACTTTGGGTAGCAGTTGTGGAGAAACAGGGCACGTGCTCCTTTTTGAAGCTATGATGGTCACGATCGCGGTCGCCGATGACGACAGCTGCTGCGGAAGTGGCGGTGGTGCTGTACGGGGAGGAATCAAGGAGCGGCGGAAGGTGAGAGACAGAAGACGGTGAACTCACTTCCTGGTACATGTTGATGCTTGAACTTAGCCTTTTTTTGCCGCCACCAGTTGAAGTGGCGGCACCATTAGAACCGTTGCTTTTTTGAAAGACCCGCGAGATCACCCACTCGTCCTGTAGTAAAAATAATATGGGAACAATCAAAACGTGAAAGACGAAGTCGGAATTTTAAGTTTATAAATTTTAGATTTTAGAA
>JAJOOS010016427.1:0-10148 GCA_029582725.1 Solanum chiquidenum
TCCAAGTTGGTTCGATATCTTTTGACGAACAAAGCTTGGATCCTTGTTTAAAATTTGTTCAGCAAGCCTCCAATTATCTTCCACAGCAGCCCGCCAAAGAATTTCACACACATTTTCATAATTCACTTTCATTCCATCTACAAATTAATTAAACTTAATGTTGTTGTAAAAATTCAAGACATTTACGTACGTTATCTAGAAAGAGATAGTTATGAACTTACTAAGAATTAGTACAGAGTCGGGAAGTTGATTTTCAATAGCCCTTCTGTCTCGAGACCCAAATTGTTTATTATTTTCGCAATCCTGAGCAACTGGTTCAATATCATGGGAAAACTTGCTCTCCATTATTATATCTGCACTCTTGTTTTCGAAATGCACTGCTAACAGAAACTAAATAATTTTTCCTATGTTTATTTATATTCGTGTCTAGAGTGACAAAAAGAGAAAAAGAATGATTATTCTTTGCTTGAACAATGTGAAGAACTTATTCGCCCCTTAGCATTGTTCGATTGCTGAAACTTGAAATAATATATAAACAGGGGCAAATAACAAGATTTGAATTTGCAGATGAGAGGAAACTGGATGGTAAAACTGCATTTCGAATTCTTCATGGTGCTGCTTTAAAAGATAAGTGGAAGATTGCAGAACCAATTCTAAAGAAGGAACCAAGATTTTTTGATTATGAATTTGGATCAAACATTACTTCACGTTGCAGCATTAGCAAAGAGCTAATTAAACTAATGGAAGTAGGTGACTTGGAGAAAGGTGGGAATACGGCATTTTACTTTGCAGCAGTGGCAGGGCACATTGAAATTGCTGAAGCAATGAGAGAAAAGAATAAGAAGCTATTACCAATCAGCTAAAGTTGGGCATAAAGCTATGGTATCATACCTTTTGTATCTCATGATCAGATACATACATGCATAAACGAGCTAGTATGTATATATGTTTTCTATTTGTATTATATATTATTGCTGTTTTTCAATAAGTTAATTCGATCTTTTTTCTGGCAGAGGTAGCATTAAAGATATTCAACAAGGACAGAAAATTATTTGCCACTAAAATATTAGAAGGATATATTGATGTTTTTGATACGTTATCTCAAAAGTCTTTAGCGATCGGAGGAAACTTAAAGAGATTCGCGGTACTGTGGAGAAAGTTTATTAGCGTGATTTCCATGGGCAGGAGGCAATCCATTTCATGTAACTAATTAGACATTACCTGACTGGAAATGTATGTAATACAGTACTGATTAATATCATCTGCATGTATATATAGTGCAAAAATTGCTTCCGGAAAGATATGTACTTGAGAAATAAGCTAAGCTACTACTTGATGAGGAGCTATGGAAGGAATTTCATACAAGTAGTGGAGATGACGGTAAGCTATATCGACTAGTGGTAAAGGATAACTTGGTCCATTCTGCTGCTAAAGCAGGAAATCTAGGGTTTTTACTTGTGGTTACTCGTGATTATCCTGGGCTCAGATGACAATAAAAAGCATACCATTCTCCAAGTTGCAGTTTTATATCGAGAGGAAAAAGTCTTCAGTCTTGTACATCAAATTCGAAGAACGAAAAACATAGTTATTCAAATGGTTGATGATGATGGCAATAACATTCTGCATTTGGCTGGGAAGTTAGGAGAGCCAATCTATAAAGAGAGATATTGTGGTTCAAGGTGAGAAAGAGATTATATTTCACAGTTGGAAACATTTCAAATCTCTGTCATTTATAAGTATGAATCAATTTTTAGCGTTCTTTGCTGATAATTACTATATATAATTGGCTAGGAAGTGGAGAAACCTTCACTCCAAAAGAGGAGAAACAAGGATGGAAAAACCCCTAGAGAATTATTCACGGAAGAACACAAGATATTACTAAAAGAAGGGGAAAGTTGGATGAAAGACACAGCAAATTCTTGTATGATTGTTTTAACTTTGATTGCCACAATGGTCTTTGCTGCTGGATTCACTGTGTCAGGCGGTAATAACAGTGATAATGGCATTCCAAATTTGTATGGATTTAGGATCTTTGTCATATCAGATGCAGTGGCACTATTCAGCTCCATCATTATGTTCTTGTCCATTCTGACATCTCGCTATGCTGAAGATGATTTTCTTGTGTCATTGCCTACAAAGTTATTGTTTGTCTCGATATTTAGCATGCTCTTGGCTTTTGCAGCAACCTTCTTTTTGGTCTATAGTAATCACCAAAACTCATTGCTGCTTGTGCTGGTGTTCCTTTAGCTTTATTTGGGTGTTTACAGTATAATATACTTTTGTTTATTAATGAGAAATTAAAAGGAATCTGAATTAAGTAATTGAGGAATATGATAGAGTTTTACCATCAAATCTTCAAGACTACACCATATATATAAACATACATAATATTAGTCATTCAGGATTTGCTTTTGTCGTTACGCGGGTACATAAGTGTCTTCTAATTTTCAGGTTCATTTTTACTAAGTCAAGATTTTTCCGTTTAATTTGCTAACTTCATTTGAATGATAATATCTTCCACACAAAAAAATTATAGGTGCAAGAGATAGCTTGAACGGTATATATAATCGCACGTAAAAAAAAAATAGTGGTCAAAACTTGTTAAGTTTAAATTTTCTTGAACTTTTGACATTCGCTATCCAATGACTTTACTGGACATGTATGGTCTTGAACTTTTCATATTCGCTTGTCTCATAAGTAAATTTTCACGATCAGAAGTCAAAATTTATTAAGTTTGAAGTTTTGCCAATGAAGTTCAAAAGTTCAAGACTATCGAGATGGACCATCTCCAAGGTCATTCTTGTAAATCACTTTGTTATTTTGTGTTATCATAATCAAGATGCACTTTTTTTTAACTAAAGTGGTTAAACATTGAACTTGAGCTACTCCATTTGTTCCAATTTACATGAGGTATTTTCTAATGGGCCTGAAAAATATACCTACCATTAAGGCAAAATTCTAATTGATTCCAAATGTGGGAATACAATAATAAAATAAAAGGGACAATTGTATAAAATAGCAAATTATTAATTCAAATTAAATGTTATAATCATAGTTTATTTTAATTGTAATTTCCAACAAACATCCCATTTTTTTGTCATCTGATTCGGTATACAATTATCCATTTTCGGTATACAATTAGCCATTTTATACATTTCGGTATAACTGTATAAAATGCGTTTGTGTTTGTATAAAGCGAGAGAAAAGTGTATATACAAATACAAATACATATATTTTTGTCATATACACTTATAATTATACAAATACAGATCTTATTATACAAATTACAGTGTATAAATGAATTTATACAAAACTAAACAATTTGTATAAAATTGGATGTTCGTAGCGAATTATACAAATCAAAAGCTTCATAGCAAACATAAAATTTGCTATGGAGCACAATTATGCAAACTATAGCTATAACATACAAATATGATTTTTATGTTTGCGATATGTGAAAGTTGCTCAAAATAAAAACAGTTTTTAGCAGCAATAAATATGACATTAACAAAAAGTGGTAAAGTTTTTACTAGCATTAATTAATTGTCATTAGATTTAATGTCGCTATAAGAGACATTTACAAAGACTATCAATGACCACTGAAAATATATATTTAACAACAATTAAGCTATAACCGTTAATTAATTATTGATAAAGATCATTTTTTGTGTTTTGGTGGAATATTAGTAATATATTAGCAACCAAAAGGTAGCATGAGTATTATATTCCACTATAGCTTCTAAGGTCAACCTTAAAAACTTTGTGCTAATCACAATCAATTAAGGTACTTTATAACAAAATTCATAAAGGAAGGTTACTCATTTAAAATTAATCTCACTTACTTCCTAATTAAAAAAAAACAGACTCAACTAAGAGTATTTTATTAAGAATACAAATCATGTTCCATAGCACTTACATGAGCATATAATTTATACTAAGATTCATTTTGTCCTAATCTTTAGAATAATGTCAAGCCTAATTGCCTATATATTTATATATTAATAATTATATATTTTCTTGTTTGTATTCGAAGCAAACGTGCAAAGACCAAATCAAAATTTACTTGTTCTTATTTCAATTCATCTCAACATTAATAGCACTCTTAGATACACTAATCTGAATTGTGATGGAATATTGAGATCTTTTTACTATTAATTAGATGTTTTAGGTTTGAATTTGGAAATAGAAAAAGAAATCATATTAAAAGCGTCATTCCTAAAATGAATTGTGCAATATCTAAGTTTAGATTTAAAAGAAAGTCAACGGAGAAAAAAAAAACTCTTAAATCCTATACTACAATTGTACAAGATCTAGATCCTTTTTGGATATTCCTTTGTACTAAACCTACATTTTTTGGTGAAATAAATGTATGCCAAGTACTATTCCTACTAGTAATTATTATCCTATAGTATATATTTAATTTCTCTTTATTGTTTGACTATTACTCAATATGTTTTGCATAGAAAATTTACTGAAATATGTTACCATTTCCTCTACTCCAATCAAGGTAGCACTGTTTCATTAGGTACTAATTTTATTTTATTTTTTCGTTTAAACTTAAGTCTCTTTTTCCATGAAAGTCTAATCATTGATCAAGAATTGATAAAGATAAATCTTAGATGTTTGTATGATTACAAATCATCTCGTTATGAATGAAATAAAAATACTTAAAGTTAAATTATTTTTAATCGATTTTTGGTTTGTGAACATGTTAAATTGATAAAATATTTATTTTATCAGTTTTTCCTTAATGGTTCGATCTTCAGTTTAATTGATAAGAAAATGCTCATATGATCATATATACACAATATTAATAAAATAGAAATAGTAGCAAAAATGAAAGTACAACACAAAATTCTACGTTGATCACTTTTGTTTAAGACAATATTGTTTGAATTCGTTCTAAAAGCATGCATGCAATAAATTGTGAAAGCGACATTAATTATTTATCTTTGACACAATCAAATCTAAAATTGAGAAGAGAGAAAGTAATACTAGCTTGCTCGAGATGAGAGAAAGTGTCGTGATAGAGAGACATAGGCTAGTTTGTGTTGCCTATGGTCGAAAGTAAAACTAAAATTTAGGAAATAGAATCGGTAAATGTTAAAGTCGTTGTTATATAAGTTGGAGTAAACTAGTAAATTTAATATAATCTTGTTAGGTTATGAATTAAACCATTAATCAGAATTATAAAATCAAATCAATAATTCAATTTAAAAAATTGCAAAAATCATTAATATAATAATTTAATATCGATAAACCAATAATATTTTTTTTAATTCGATTTCTTGGTTAAATTAATTTTTACACACTCCTATTAAAAAAGTAAAATATGTTGTATAAATGAAGAGAATGTATATGTTTTGGGTTCGTAACTAAATGTTTCGGATTTGATTTATTAGGAAGCATTTTCGCTTGTGAAACTTCAGAACTGAATTTAATGTCATAATCATATTCCTCTTCTAACATATGAGGTATAGATCTGTTTTGCTTTTCTTCTAGCATTTGTTTTCGTCAAAATTAAAACGTTTAAATTTGAATATAATGTGTATATGAAAGATTAAGGTGTTATAATTAAATTTTAACATTGAATGATTAAGATTATTTATTTTTAATATCAAAATATGCATATTTATGTTTTTTATAAACATAATAAATATACAATTCAAATAAAAAATATAAATTTTATTTAATAGTTTTAAAAAATATTTATATTAACTAGTGATAGTGGAGATGATTTGTACGTAATAGTAGTGATATTGGTAATGGTTAGTGTTAATGACTTGCAATAGTGATGGTGAAAGTTATGATGATGAAAATGATTCGTGTTGTCGTGACTAGCGTCATGATAATGATTATAATGGTGAAATTGATCGATGTAAGTAGACGGGGATGTTGGTGGTGATGACCGAAGAAATTATGTTTGGTTGACGGTGTATTAATGGCATGCTTCATAGATTTTCATAGAATGAAATCATAAAATTAAAGATACATCATAGAATTTACGCTCCGTGCTTCGAGGCTTCGCCTCACCTTGTGTTGCGTAAAACACATCACCTCGGATCGTCACCTTTTAAAACATTGAAGGTTAAATTACCCATGTGACATTATTCATAAAATTTCACGAGGAATTAAGATCTCTTAGCCATTTAAAAAATTAATAGAAAAAAAATTGCAAGTCTCTTATGTATAAAAATATGAATCTTTTATTTGTATAATGAATTTAAAAAAAAAAAACACAGACATTTTATAAGTCACCTACAAAATCAATTCTTCCAAATTTTACTCTGAAATTCTAATTTTCATGATATTGTTTAATTTTTTAGATATATGGCGATAAAATGGCCAATGAAGGCTATTTCTGTGATCTTTGATTCTACACTTGCCAAATCAATAACTTGTTTTTGTTATTTGTGCACAAAAATAAACATTTTATATTACTTCTATAAGAAAAACAAATACTCCGTAGAAATAAAGAAACAAAAACCACGTCGTTTCACTTTCTCAATTATTTGTTAAATAGTTGATGTAGTAATTTTTAATTCAACATACTTTTTTTTAGCCCTACTGCTCAGTTTCCCACCTAATGTCCGAAATTCATATTAGAGTTGGATTAAATTTGAATTTACGCCAGAAAGTCCTATATTGAGAGAAAAAGTGCTTCATAACAAAGACGATTCTATATTCAAAAAAGTCAAATTTAAAATATTTGAGTAAAGATAAAGAAATACATATCACTCCGCACCCTCTAGTCTTCGATATGATCTATGTACATTATTCCCAATTATTTATTGCCTAAGACTGACCTTATTTTTTTTAATGGCAAGAGATCATGTCCCTGCTTTTGGCATTTATTGAATTGTTAGATCAACATCGACAATGATATTATGTTAAACAAATAACAATTAATTCGATGCACGGTATCAAGATCTATAAATCCATTATTACTTGATTAACATTTAACTTTGAAATTGTATGTTATTTTCGACTTTATTATTCATAGTGTCAAACTTCCACGATCTTCCAATAATATAATGTGCTCAGATTTTGGTACATATTCAATAAATCTTGATTGATATTTCATTAATGGATCTAGATATAACTGCACCAATAGTTTTAAATTAATTCAATTATAGATTCTAATAACAATTAATACAATGATTTGATCCTAAATTGATCGCACAAATATTCAGTTTCATCGTGCATACTACCTCTATCCACTTTTAATTGTCGTAGTTTCCTTTTTTAGAGTCAAACAATAATAATTTTGACTAAAATTTTTGGATGTGATTTTTCATCATTTTGATATGCAAAAAAAATGGAATTTATAGAACTTTTCGTATAGTTTTTGAATATCTAATTTTTTTATTTAAAATATCAAATTAATGTAATCTAATTTAACTTTGAAAATTAGTCAAATTGACTTTTAAAAAACACAACATGACAATTAAAAGTCGACAGAGAAAGGAGTATATATATACTCCCTCCGTCCCATTTTATATGTCACATTTTTTGTTTGCACTTGCATTAAGAAATGATGTAATTTTACCCTTCTAACATTATTTAATTTTTTTGGAACTCAAGTTTTCAATCAATGAATATGTTACTCCCTCCGTCTCATTTTATATGTCACCTTTTTACTTTGCATTTGCATTAAGAAATGACGTAACTTTATCCTTCTACCCTTATTTAATTTTTTTGGAACTCAAGTTTTCAATCAATGAATATGAATTAATTTATTTTGATTAATTAATTTAACCAATAAACATGAATCATTTACTTAGTTTTTCTAAGTTGGTCAAATGTATATTTTCAAGGCTAATAACTCACAAGAGTAAAAAAAGAAATAATATGGTAGTTTATGCGTTGATTTTATGAAATGACAAGTATTATGGACCAACTATTTATAGAAAGGGATGACATATAAAATGGGACGGAGAAAGTAATTTATTTTGATTAATTAATTTAACCAATGAACATGAATCATTTACTTAACTTTTCTAAGTTGATCGAATGTACGTTTTCAATGCTAATAACTCACAAGGGTAAAAAAGTGTTACGACCCAGACTGTCGTGATTGGCACCCACACTAACCATCCGGTGGGAGAACCACTACTATAACCAAACTAAGCAACTAAAACAATACTAAGGCTATTAAGTTACGGGAGTAAGTTAATTAACTAACAAATGCGGAAATTTAATACCTAGAACCTGAAAGTCAATGTACCAAAACATCTAAACAATGATCCAAGTCTAAACAAGAAGGATAAATCCCCAACTAATCAACTAACTAGAACAAATATCTAAGTCCGGAAATGATGGACATAGACGAAAGAGAATCACATGGCAGCCTGGAAGAATTGACTCACCCTTGAATTCGAAGCGTCGATCACTGATCTTCTAAACGAGGTCTGTCAGTAGTCGCGTAAAGATGTCCTGCACTCAACAAAAATAAGAGCAAGTGCAGAATCAGTACACAATCACAGTGTACTGGTAGGATCACGTGGCTATCCCACTAGTGCAACATAAACAAGTCAAACAACATTACAATCACATGCATATATATCCAACATCTACAATATTATCAACATGCTCATCAATATGCACAAATCATTGGTCCTCTCACGAAACCCAATCTCAAACAGTTAACATGCCGGAACGTGGCAACTAATCCCATTTTTATGCTGAAACGTGGCAATCGATCCAAGTTAGTTATATCGGAACGTGGCAACCGATCCCATTCACACACCACAATCACATCATCAAGATCATACATTTACATCATGATTTCATGGTAATGATATTCATCTATCTCATTTACAACAAATGTGATCAACATTGCAACATTCATACATACACAAGTTTCATAATGAAGCAAGAACAAGCATACATCACACAAACATAGAATTACCACCATCACCTACCTCGAAACAAGCTTGAAACAAGCTTGGAACCCTAAGAAACTTGATCATTCCCTTTCCGGATTCGTTCCGCTTGTTCTTGGTCTACAAACAATCACAATAACACGGAAATCAACAAACAATCGTTAATTACCCGAAACTATAACAATTATATGAACCCTAGATCAAACCCATGATCTCAAACATCCAAACTAGGATTGTTTCCACCATAGAATCTATAACAAAACTTTCCCCCCATCAATATTCACCCATTCTATTATGTTCTACGGATCGAGAAACGGATTCGGGGAGTGAAAAACTTACCTTTAGCCTCAAGAATGGTGAAAAATGAGTAGAAATCGCATGGGAGGTCGTTCCTTAGCTCTAAAAGTAAAAAAGTGCCAAATAAGATCATTTAGGGGTTTATTAACGACATTAAGTTGCGTCTGGCCCGCCACAACGGCCCTCATCCCGCTGTAGCGGCGACGCCAGAGCGACATCAAGTCCCGCCAGAGCGGCATTTTCGAACCAGTGAGTTATCCATCCCTTTCTACGATTTTAAGTCCTGTCGTACCTGCCACAGCCATGTCCCGCTGTAGCGGCCCCGCCAGAGCGGCCAGACTCCCGCCAAAGCGGCACAAACGGAACCAGAGAGTCAACTGAAGAAATTCCAAAATCCCCTTTCACTACACATCTCTAACCCACGATGATCAGAAAATACCCCTCACGCTAAGATTGATTCTGGGAGTTCTACTCACCCGAATTCAATTCAGTAAAGTCGTACGAATTCCTTAACAAGTTATCTAACTACTCATGCAATCAAAACTATAATTACTCCACCCGATTGTTACCAGATTTCCCCACACCTCAAGGACTCCGATTTCGTCCACATCTGGAGAAGGTTGAGAAAATTTAAGTACTACGAAAAAGTTTTTCCGACCCCAATTTTTTCCCCATTGGCATTTCTATAACGACGGAACCCGGTCGTTACAAAAAGGAACAATATGCTAATTTATGCATTGATTTTATGAAATGACAAGTATTATGGACCAACTATTTATAAAATGGGATGACATATAAAATAGGACGGAGGGAGTAATATATTACTCCCTCTGTCCCAATTTATATGACATACTTTCCTTTTTAGTCAGTCCCAAAAAGAATGACACATTTCTATTTTAAGTAACAATTTGCCTATAAAATGTCTTTTTTACCCTTAATGAAATGATTTACAACCACACAAATTTC
>JAJOOS010016429.1:0-13168 GCA_029582725.1 Solanum chiquidenum
CATCCCCATGTGAAAAACTACAGTACTCTCTCACGTACCACGTACTATATTATTTGTGTTGGTGTGGGGGTTGAAATGATGTTTTTTGTTTGATCTATTCCTATGTTTTGTCAAATCACATGAAACTCTAGCAACTTCTACATTGAATAGCATGCAATAGTACCTACTTATTTTGCATGAGTATGACTAGCTGAGTGAGTATTTGCGGTCGAATTCATAGCTCGTTTTAGTTATTGAGTTTATGGCGAAAAAATTATATATCATGTTATTGGAACCATTCTTTTGAAGAATGATAACATGGAACATCTATTAAGTATTTGAACCTAGCAAAATAAAAGCACTTATTCTTTATTTTGTCATCATTGTAGTGTTTTCATTTTTGCTTAATGCTTACCAATCATGGTATTTATTTTAGGGCTCAATTAATATAAATTTACGTTGCATAAGGTGATGACCTTATTTAGGCACATCTCACTAGCTATAGCTAATTGAATTTTCTTATATTTTAAGGACTCGAGCTCGAGATATCAAATTTAAGAAAAAAGATATCTTATACATTTTGATGATACCATTATTGGTTATTGGGCTTGACTGACATACTGGCAAATAGGAAGAATCAATGGAAAGAAAAAGAAAAGAACATTTGGTTTTTTAAAAAATATATATTATGTCTTAAAAGGAAGACTAGTATTGGACATTTAATGATGATGTTAGTTTTGGAATAATTTCTAATATTCTTTTCACAAAAGAAATATGAAGCTGCCAAATAAGATACAGCTCATATTTGGGACTTTTTGACTTTAAATTCAAATTAATCCTTTTGACTTGTTCTTCTATTTCAACTTATTTGTTATAATACTTAATCGAAATACTTGCATGATTTGATTTTCAAATGGTCTGGTCTTAAATTTCTAATGATCGAACTTATGTCTAGCAGGACATGAGTTTTTTCAAGGCGCAGAACATAACTAGTGAAATATTATGCCCCGCAAAAAAGTTGTTCGCCCTGATTAATGGTCTAGCATAGGAAAACATGGGCCTTAATAGCTAAATGGGCCTGAATGGGCCACACCCATAAAGAGTGAACATACTTAGGCATTACCAGCTGAATGGGCCTGAACCAGAAATACATGAACTTACATGGGCATTATAAGCTCAATGGGCCTGACCCAGAAAGACATTAACAACAACTTGCATGTTTACATGTAATATCTCTAGTGTGTGGCAAGTACAAATAGACGATTTGAAACGCGCTATTTAAGAAATATATGTACAATATGATAACCGAAACACTCAGAATAAATAGAACATTACATAAAGGATGAACATACTCTTGTTTGAAGTTTGTCGAGTTGATAATTGGTTATAATTTAAATACTTCTGCGAAAAGTGGCTATGGGGTGCAATTGTTGACTCTAGAATGGAGTAAAACATAAGCAATTACAAAGATTTGTGCTGGTCCATTTCTGTTAATTATCAAACTTACTAAAATAGCCACAAAAGCTCATCTATAAGTACTCTACCATAATTTGAGCCTTCCTTTAACTTTTAAGCCATTTTTCCTTGCACTTGAACATTAACATTGTTGATGACTAATCCATGATATATAAAAAATGGGTTGATCATAATATTTTCCCACGGGCATAAATTTATAATTTTGCGGCATAATATACACAAGTTAAATCGTAAAAAACATAATAAATTATGTCGTACTACATAAATTTATTCTACATAACTTAAGTCGACCAGAAGCCACTCTCCGAGGAACCCACTTTGGATTCCGTATTCCATTTTTTTATCCTTTTAAGGCGTTGCCTAAGATCAAGCTCGTCTATCTCATTTTCGAGGCAAAAAAAAACAGATTCAAAAGTGGAAGGTAAACACACGTGATTGAATGGTCAAAAGAATGGAGCGCATGTGAACCACTTACAAATAGTTAATGGGCCTAATATATATGTGTGTCCATCTACATACCAACAAAAGAGGCTATATATATATATATAGATTATTAGTTTAGTGCCCATTTATGTATCTATCAACATTATAATAAAAGGCTGCCAATATTTTTGGAGTTTGTTTCTTTTTTGGTCTGCCAAAACTCAAAAGAAGCAACAAAACGAAATCTAAAACATAACGAGAATTTCCACAAATCAATTTAATGATGATTTTCTGCAATTCTGTGGTCCTCTTGACCTACTTGTATTTGGCACCACTCTACTACTCAATTAAAGCCACTCAAAAAGCATATACGACGTATCCGAAAAATGATTATATTTTTTTGGTAGAAATAATGTAATGTATGATCGAATCCAAGTTGAATGTCAATATATACTTCTGAATGATCGAAAAATCAAAAGAGATATTGATATGATGCAGGATAAAAAAAATTGTACTATTAAACTTTTAATCAGTTAATAACATGCTAATTGTCTGGCTATTACTAAATGTGAAGTGCATATTATATACTTAAAACAATTACGACTCTTAAAAATGAGATTAATTAATTAGACTATAAGGTAACAAGATTTTATAATAGTAACTTCATTTAATTTTAATTAAAAATGTTTAGTCTCTTTAATTAGTGTGTCAAAATGGAATCATCTTTCCTTGAGAATGATGCAAAGTATACTAATCTGGAAAAGCCCAAAAGGCCTAGTTTTACAACTTTACATCAGATTCGATTTGTGTCAAGTCTCAAACTAAGAAAATTAAGGACTATAGGCTTTTATACTCCGTCTATTCTAAAATAAGTGTTATTTTTTTAAAAAAATCATTCATTTAAATATTATAAATAAAATATGGTGTTTATTAAATTACCTTTATTTTATAAATGTTTCTTGAAAATTGAATATTGTTAAAATGATAAAGAGTATAAGAGTATATATTTTTGTCTTGAATTTTTATATATAATTTTTATCTTAATTATTTTGAAACAAAGGAAATAGTAACTAGTTCACTAAATGACCTACTTTGCCCAATCCATATAAAGAGAAAAATACTGAATAATAAATCACCAAATATATCCAATTGTAACTTTTCTAAAATTATTTTCCATTTGATGATCGGTGCTTATTTTGAAGCTTTGATTAAATTTGAATCATACATTACAAGGCTCATTTGACGATGACGCTTCCAACAAGATTTTCCCTATATTTAGGGCACGACTCGAAACTGTTGATTAAAGATGGAATGATCCCACCACTACACCATGCACCATTTTCAGCCTGATTATAAGTGTGATAAGTGATTATAGGGTCCACGTTTGGCTCTTTGCTTATGAATTCGATAATTTTTTTATAGTTTTGACTTAAATACACAGTTTAATTATTAAGAAATTATAATTATCATAACGAGGAATGATTTCTTTATTATTTTTAGAAAGTTATTAACAATATTTTAACTATATAATCATGACTTTCTAACTTTGCTGTCTTAATCACTCTTGGTCAGTGGTTATACTATTAACTAATCACAAATTTAATTACGACACGTGGCAACAAAATAGTGAGAAACAAGACAAAGAAGCAACAAGAGATGTGACAAATGATTGTCTTAGATTATCATTAAACAGTGAAAGTTAGAGAAAAGAGAAAATTAATTAACCACCAAATTAAAAGTACCAAAAGGCAAATCGAATCCTATGAAAAACACTATTAGTATATGGTTTAGGCATAAAATAATCGAGTTAAAATATAGAAAATAAACCACTATAAATTCACCTAGGATAAAATTTAATATTCAATCAATTAAAATATACGTTTTTGATCCATTACTTATAGAAAATATGTTATTTTTAGATTATTTTTCAATAAACTATATTACCAATCAAATACAGACTAAGTAACAATACAAATTAAACATAGCATTTAACAATCAAATATTAAAACAATTTATAATTATAATAATTTTGTAAATATTCACTGGAAAAGGTATAAAAATGCATAATATATGGATAGTCCAATATCATAAGAACAAAAAGAAATCTATGAACGCAATAAAATGAAAAGATTCAATAATATCAACTATTAGTGTAAATAGATTTTATATCATCAGATTATCTTTATCTATTATAACAGATAACAAATACAGATAACAAATATATCTTATTTTTAAGATTGCAAAGTATATATTCTTTGATTTGGTAACAAATTGTTTTATTTATGATGTATAAAACTTACAAGTATAAAATAAATTTACATTTATTATCACAAAAAAATTATTAGTATGGGGTTTTTGAGGTGGTGGATTAAAGCTGTCTATGTATTATGTTTTGTGGTCCCTAAAGAGCATAATTTTGGTTCCAATATTCCTCTTATCTCCTAATATGACAACTTTTAATTTCTTCTTTTTTTCCCTTTAGTTTATGGTTTGTGTGTCCATAATATATATATATATTCTATTCTTTCGTATCAACAAAGCAAAGGTTGATTTTATCAACCATAGTGGAAAATTATTTTTTGAAAAAAGGAAGTCAGCTTCACTATTTGTAATCATTTTTTTAAAGAGTCATCTATAAGTTTGAGGAGGCTAATTAAATTTCTATTATTAGAAATAAGTTATTAATAATAAATTGGTTTTGGTATACCTATTTCATTTTCTTAGGAAAATTATTAAGAATTGAGATTAGGTATACTGTGTGGCTTTAATTTGATATTTAATTCAAGATTTTACACTATTTGATTATTTTAAAATATAATTACTTATACCATATAAATCAGTAACCTAAAAATAACCATTATTAATCTTATTTAATTAAATTACATTGATATTACATATTTTATGTCCATCCTCCGTCAATTTTTTTGTCTGTTCATACCTTGATTCTCATAAATCGTTTGGCCTTTATCGAAGCTACAATATGAGGGCAAAAAAGGCACTTATTCCATACTACATAAATAATATTGACCAAATTTGTTTTTTTTTTTTGTAATAAATTAAAATAAAATCACATTAGTATATAGTAACTTGCTTGTTATTTAGTATACCAAGTAGTCTACATGCATGCATATTATAAATGTATCTTAAATTTTAAAAAATTATGCCAGCTAAGAGTTAAAACAAATGAAATCACGAATTAGACAGACAAATATTATAATTAGCCAAAAGGATTAGGATATTTCATACGTATTTGTTTAGTATTTCGTCGTATCAAATGTACAATCCTATGATATATATTAGCAATTTATTATTGAACTGTCTTAATCGGTAATAGTGTTTTTAATTAATTATTCTTTTGTAATTTAGTTTACTGATTGGTTATATATGTCTCAACGTACGTACGTGGTCTTCAATATATGACCCAAATATATAACTCATCTTAATCAAGGCATTTTTAAATAGACACAACTCGATTAATGAACTCACCAATCAAACTTTATATTAAGTTAAGTTAATCAATAAATGTGATTAAATGAATTTTTACAATAGTAGGTTAATTAGTTGAGTACTTCCTCCGTTTAAAAAAGAAACTTGACACATCAGAGTTTAAGAAAATAAAGAAAAAAATTCAATCTTGTTTTCCTAAATTAAAGTTATGACACAACTGCACAGTATTACAATTGCTATCAATCGTTATATTGAATTTTGTTGTTTAGCTATAAAATTTGTCTAACCTGCTATCGTTACAATATTTTTAGTAGTGATTATGATCAAGACACAAAGAGATGGCTTAGTGGAGAGGTTAATTAATATTCTTGTCAAATGGTTGGTGCGACAGATTGAACATTTGATAAGAACTATATGACTTGTCAAATTGTAAACAAAACTAGGATTAGGTAATTGAAAATTAATTATTGTACCTTATTATCATCAATTTTAATCACTGCCAACTGCTTTATGTGCACAAATTAAGCACTTTCAAATTAGAGTTGTTAGCTAGCTTGTTGTTTGAGTGGCCTTAATTATTTGAATTAACATATAGTTTATCTCTAATATGGCAAGTCTATTAACTTTATATTGAACTACACATAGATTAAGTATAAATAATGTCCTAGGCAACTCTTTAGGTTCTTATGTTAATTAATTAGTGTAACAATAATTGGATATGACTAAATAGAAATCAACTAAACAAACCAGCTAGCTTGACAAAATTTTTAGGTTAACAAACTTCTGAATTTGAGGTATACATGATATCTTAGGTGAATTTCACATTGTAGTGCGAGAAGGAAATTACAAGTTTTATAAGGCATAACTTAAGTTAATATGATATAATATGTTTTTGGGATTTGATATAATTTGTGTGGATTTGCTTCTATAGCAGACACTACGTATCATGATGATAATTCTCAATAATGATATCATTTGGTAAAATAGTAACAATCTTACTGCGGTTTAAAAAGAATATGGTGTACACTCAATCTTATTTCTTTCTTTATAGAACGGAAAAATTATTATCTATAAATCATCGGTCAAAAGAAAAAAAACATCTATAGAAACGGCTAGATATGCAAAATAAAGAAACAAGAGTACAAATAACACATAGTTGTGTGGGGAAATACAAAAGGCTTTCAATGAAGTAGATGTCATGTCTAGTACTAAAATAGCTAAATTAATTTTAAAAAATTCCATGTGGGAATTAAAGCAAGTCATGGGTGAATAATGCTTAAAGTTATTAATTAATAATAATTCTTTGAGCTAGCTTTTACCCTAATTTAGTTATATTTATGGTATAAAAGCACAGCCCCTCATCAATTGATGTCTTAATTTTATAAACATCCTATGATTTTGAGTAAACACTACTTACCAGAAAATAAGAAATTAGTGATAGATAAAATTTTATAGCTAAATAAAAAAAATATACTAATCATATTTAACTATGAATTATACAAAAATTTAATTAGATAGATGTTATTTAGTGACGAATTAGTTAAAAAAATTCGATAAATTTCATAATAAATATCATGTTTTCCAATAGTAAAAGTTTACCATTTCTTTGATAGATTCTACATGTTGATTCAAATATTTTTTATTTTACGCGTGGCATACATTTAATTATTTATATTATATATTTTTAATCTTTATTCACAATAATAATTATTCATTATCGAATATCATCAAAAGTTTTGTCTAAAAAAAAGAATATCATCAAAAGACCTAGCATTTTTTATTTTTTCGTTTTTGAATTTTCATACTAGGTCTGATTAATTCAGATTCATAATAAAAATATTCACTTTAAGATATAAAGCGCATCCTATATAATAATAACAACATTATTGTAGGTTCGCGAGTTTAAAAGTTTTGATTAAAATAAATAATTAATTATTATTTTATAAAAAACTTTGATGCTATATACATGATAGTCGACATAACAAAAGTCAAACAAATTGATGTTTTTTTACTATGTGAATATAATACTATATAACCTAAGTTTTTAAAATATAATTGTAGCCTTTCATTTTCACCTTGTAATTGGGAGTATGGTCTTGTTTTAATTTTTACTCTACCGACGGATACCGACAAGGGCGTGTTTGGGTGATTTAAGAGCTATCGAACGCAGTTTATAAGGAACCTGGTCCTTTTCATGGGACACGTGTAACTGTAAGATTTAATTGTGCTAAAGACCGCACAAATAATAAATGTGGCGTCTACAATATAGTACCTGTCGCTTTTTGTTTTTATTCGGTGTTTGATATCACGTTAAAATTTTAATTGATTTAAACCCGGGGTATATAATATAATTTACATTTTAATGTGAGTGCACTCTAGGACTTTTTACATATCAATGAATCTAAATTCAAATTTTTTGATTTTTAATTCTTTTAACTACGTAAGAACAGTGGCGTAGCCATAGCCATCCCAGGATGTTCAAAAAATTATGTTGAATATATGTTAAATTCTACATTTAAAACATATATTCCTATATTTAAAGTTGGATATATTTGACAAAATCTATGCCTTTGGCGTAGTGGTAATGAGTTTCTATTTGTATGAAAGAGTTTTTTTTTTTTAATTTTTTTTATTTTAACAGTCACACACCATTATTTTCAGATACCCTTAATAAAAAATTTAATTTCGCCACTGCATACGAATACTAAGTATTATTATTAGGAGTCAAATAAATATACAAAATGATCGACCAATTTCCAAAATAAAAATTTATGCATTTCTATCCTTGTAATCCGCATTTCCTGGATTTCTTGGACATGAAACTAGGGTGTTAGGATTTCTGTCTGCTCTACTATGATAAATTCTATGGACAGTCTTAGTTATAAATAAAAAATTGGAGGAATGTATTATCGATCTGTTAAATTATTTTTAAAAAAATTAAATAAAAAAATATATTTTGGAATTAAAGTAGGAAAAATAAATTTTATAGAGGTCATTTCACATCCAACCCATCTCATCTTCACCAACTCAGTTCATCACTCCACTTCCACCTTCACCTCCAACTTCCATTGTGTCTATCTAAATTATATGCAAATATTTTATTTATTTATATAATAATCAAAAGGAAAGGGAATTTGTTTTGAGTGAAGTTGAAATTGTTGGTGCAGGTTCACGAGAATTGTGAAGGAGTGATAAATATTTTTTCATTCATAATCAGATATTTTGAGTTTGAATCGTCTTACATAAAAAGTCATATTTGTTAATTAGCAACTGTTTCACTCCTTTACATGTGCCTCTTTGATGAAAATGTAAATTTAATCGAACTTTAATATATATCAAACACAAAACGAAAGATCTAAAAGAAATAAAAAAGGTAATTAGTGGTGTCCACACGTCTTTCCGTGCGGTATTACTCACTGTCACTGAGAATGGTGCACCTAAATACATCCAAATGCATGGGCCAAAGAGACAAAAAGATCAAAATCCTAACTTTTTTTTTTCTTCAAAATTATTTTCAATTTACAAATTTATTAGTGTTTAATTTTTTTGCAAAAACTAAAGATTTTTTCTTTTAATAAGAGGTATGGCTCTGTAACGGACCTAACCTTTTGGTAATTCCTTCATTTGAACACAAGATTTTAGACATAAAATATAGTATGTATGTATGTAAATCTACTAAATTTCAATAAATAATAGAGTATCATTTATTTTGTTTTAGTGGCACTTTTTACTCTTTGAGATTCAAAGTACATGAGAAGAATTACTCTACAAATAAAAAAATGTCACATAAATTGAGACAGAAGAAGTAGATCTAAATGTATAACAAGTTTAGTACTAAGGAGTCATTTCGCAACTGATTAAAGTCATGCAAGATTGTTTTGTTATTTCATCTTCTACAACATATAACAATTATACAATTTTTTGTTATAAAATTATAATATTATTAAACATCTTACTTGATGTGGTAAATTTTATACCGAACAACTAACAAACTATCAAATATTATACTTTTCATAAAAATATCAAGTTTTCGATAGTAAATCTTGAATCTACCTCGAATCTAGCGGGGTCGAGGTATAAGTTAGTGTTTGGATGTCTAACATTAAATTTTCGAAGTTCGAGTGGGTTCATTGGTCATATAACAACCGGACCATGTTGTCTTAAAAAGACCTGTTTGTGACGGTGGTGATTAATTTCATTTCTTGCCCAATTTTTGGGATAATTTCTGTTGTCACCCACCTGCTTTCTTGTTTTTTTTTTTTCTACTTTTACTTTTAAATTATTGAAATTTGAATATTTATATTGTTAAGTAAATCATCATAATATATAAATATGTCTTTTAATTTGGTTTTTGCTGACATTTATGTCCTCTAATTTTAGGTGCATGTACACAAGTAGATAGTCAAATTTGTACAAAGTTGAACAAGTAGACACATGTGTATTACATGACATCTTACATGGAATATGTTATGTAGGACGTGTGTGTTTGTTTATTCAATTATATATAAGTTTGAGTGTCTACCTATGCACACTCAAAGTTGAAATACATAAATATCAGTTAAAGCCAAATTAAATGACATGTTTATATATTATGTCTTATTATTTTAGTATATGTTAATTTTATGCATTAAATTGATGGAAATTAGCTGTCATTACGTAGTGACTAGAGTTATTAATTTCTGTTTATGTCCATGTCTTGGCTCTTTCCAAACAGTTGGACTAGGTCCGCCAAATTATACTTAATGTGTATTTGGTGAAAAACAAATAAAATAATCATGAAATTTTGATACTTAAATAAAATTTATACGTAATCTAAAAAAATATTACTACGAGGTGAAATGTTGGGATTGAAGGAGACAATCAAGGGCAAAACCAAGTGAGTGGAACGTAGTTTATTCAAATCTCCATCGGTAAAAAAAATTAAAATATATAAAATTAAAATTATCTTTTATGTATATACAATAAATGTTGAATCTCATTTATTGTATGTTTATTTTTTTTATATTATAAACTAGTTAATAAAAATTCTGAAACCGCCACAAAAGACAATAAGTTTAAAAGACCATTATGAGATTTATGTCCAATATGAAAAATGTTTTCCATACCAAACAAAACCTTTATTCTCCCATCTTTCATCATTTGTTATTAAAGTTATGTTTTTTCACATTATCAGTAATTAGTGAATGAATAATAAAGGTCTAGTAGTGGAATTTGAATCATTATTATTAGAACTAGCTAGTAACAATATACTTGATCCAACCATAACTTTAGTCTTCTATTTGTTTCACTATCAATAACAACAACAATACTATATCGAACAAAATTCTACACAAGTGAAGTCTGGAGAAGATAAAATATATATAAATTTTATCATTATTTCGTAAAGATAGAAAATATAATTTTCAAAAGATCTTCAACTCAGCAATAACAATTCCACGAGTTAAAAAGAAACAATCCAAAAAGTTTCACTATCAAACAATATAAATATATAATAAAGAGTAGTAGTAGAATAGTAGAATTGCATATATTAAAAAGCCTGCACCGATCTAACCTAAAGTGAATGGACACTTCGTGCAGTTTATGATTGTTTTGAGTTAGTGAAAGCTGTCAAAAAAACAATAACAACTCACTCACCTCTTACTTTTTCTTTAATTAACTGAAATTTTAATTAAATTAAAAAACATAAACATAATAAAGCTCTTCAATTTTGTCTTTTATTAATTATGATGTAAAATTCATCTAAGATATCGTACATTTTATCTTCGAAAGCTTATCTACTCAATTTAGGGCTCTCCGTCATATAATTAACATTCTTTATTGTCCTTCGATATAGGGTAAGAAATTATCAAACAACCAAATTCAATGGGGTAACTAGAATTAAAAATAATTAAAGAGTGTATGTACTCGATAAAACGTATGTCTAGAGATATTATTCTTTTTAAAAATGTTTTCATTATTGAAAAAGTTACGATAAATGATTAACGATAAGGAGTATTGTGGTGGGACAATTTAGATCCTACCACTTATTAATCAGAGATTTCAAACTCGACTCATGAGGATAAAAAAGGAAACATGTTAAGAACTTCAATATAAATATCGAATACGAAAAAACAAAAGAAAAAAGTTGTTACTACTATAAACGGTGAGTGACTGTACCTAGTACGTAGTGGGGAAATAGAGAGTAATTAGAATGATATAGGAGCGTCATGGTAAACTTTTTGTGTACAGAAGAATGAAGGTAAAAAGTACAATTAAATACAATGGACCCAAAAAAAAAGAAGTACAAGTGAATAAAATAGCCATCTTTGTAAAAATGATTTAATGGATCTGCCAGAATAGGACTCTTAAGCTACGTGCCTATGCTAAAAATAATAATTCACACACAATAATAAATAAGTATAATTGTCAACACATTTTAATGTTTATTTATGTAATTTAGAATATCAATGTTAAAAATATGATAGAATGAACAATATTTATTGAACTTTAATAGAAGTTTCGTGTTTGATGATTAAAAATTGAATTTTTTTTTAATAAAAAGTACTTTTTTTTAGACGTTACGTATATGAAGGTATACTAACCAAACCAATAAATTCTGAACCATTAGGTAAGTGTATTAACTAATAGAATAGTTAAACGTTATTGTAAGTGTCATAATTGATATACAATGCCCATCTGCTTCAAATAAAAAAGAGTATGTGAAACTTCGACTCATATGAGTATAGAATAACAACGTTGAATTATGATATTCTTCGTAAAATTCAGAATTCACATATAATTCTTATACAACAACCAATCTTAAAGTTTGTATGAGCTTTTTTGGGGCGTTGGGGGGGGGGTACTAGGAGTTAACTTTCCTTTTCATATTCCTTAGTTTAGTATAATGTCGATATTATAAAGTTTACCAACTAATTCATATTATACATAAATATAGTAATTGGAAATGCGTGAAAACAATGTCATTTAATTAAGATAAAAACACATTCATTAAGGAGTAGTAAAATGAGAAATTTATCCTTCATTTCTCCTACTAAAGTATAAATATAAAAAAATCTAATTTGTTGTTACTTCTTTTCTTAGCAAATAACATGAAAGAAATTCCAAATCTAGTTACAAAATTACCAAAAAATTCAAGGATCTTTTTCTTTAAATTTTTATTCTTTATCCTTAAAAAATAATGATTTTATCACCAAATCTTAAAATTTTGGCAAAATCCAAAAGATAATCATAAAAATCATTATTGTTGGACTTATATGTATATAGTATTTGCACATTTCCTATATGTCACGCATTCACAATAAGGAGCTCCTCATTTTCATGATTCCTCATTACTGCAATTTTTATTTTTATTTTTGTGGTGTGGTCCAATTGTTATAATTACGTCTAGATCCCAATCATGCATATGACTACGTGAAGAAAAAAGAAGTTGGATCGTACAGTCAAATCTCTTTATAATAATGTTATTTTTTTCGAGTTTTTTTTACTGTTACAATGAGATGTTAACATAATATGAGAATCAAGTCAAAAGAAAAATAGGATGTTATGGTGAAATATTGTTATAGTAAATGACTGTTATAGAAAGATTTGACTATATTATATTGATCGACGTATAAGTTTTTAAGTGAAAAGGAAGAGGTGAATAAAGTATGAAGAGTAATATCTTATATAATTTTTATTTTATTTGTTCGTTTTAGTAAATTAAAAGAGATTCATTATTCTTTTCAATTTTCTAAATAACTCTTAAAAACAACTATCATGTCTTTACAAGAGAGAAAATCAACATATACATCTTCTCCTCGAGACTTACTTCACTTATGAAATCACACTGAATATATATATATAT
>JAJOOS010016430.1:0-10907 GCA_029582725.1 Solanum chiquidenum
CTTGATTATGCTTATCGCTTATGGTCATTTTATTTGCTTCCGCGACCAAGGATGTGTAATGATACGCTATGAGGCTTGTTTGAGGTTCCTTCGGGTTCCTCATTCGCCGGTCACGTCTAGGCCCTAGGCTTGGGTCGTGACAGTAAGCTTCTTTGAGGAAAGAGGAATGCCCAAGTACTTAAATGGTAAACTGCCTTCATTATAGCCCAATTGCCTCAAAATCTCTTGTTTGATATTTGGTTTTACCCCTGAGAAGAACACAGAGCTCATATCACAATTTGCTTGCAAACCAGAAGCATTTGAGAACTTAGTAAAGGCCTGCTGGATTAGCTGTATTGATTTCACCTCCGCTTTGCAAAACATCAACAAATTATCCGCAAAGCATATGTGAGAGATGTTAAGCTTTTGACACCTCGGATGAAAGTGAAAGTTTTTATTTTTTGTTTCCACTACTAACTCTCTATGTAAATACTCCATAGCCAAAACAAACAGGTAAGGTGACATGGGATCCCCTGCCTGATGCCTTTTTTCCCTTGAAAAGGTTCAGCAAGACTACCATTCATCACCAATGAGTAAGAGACTTTTGAGACACATTCCATTACCCAATTTATGAAAGTTAGGGGAAAACCCATACCTGCAAGAGTATCCCTTAAAAAGGACCATTCTATAGAATCATCAAGCAATAGGTCTATAATCTTTCACCATTGTTGGATTGGGGAATTTTGGGATCAATGTGAGAGAAGCATTGCTGAAATATTCAAGTAATTTACCATGTCTGAAGAATTCTAACACTGCTTTACAAGTTAACTCTTGGATTGTTGCCCATTGGTGATTGAAAAAATCTACAGGGTAACCATCCACACCAGGTGATTTCTCCTTTGGCAAACCCTTGATGGTTGTATGCACTTCATGTATAGTCACCTCTTTCACTAGGGAGCATTTTTGTTCATAAGAGAGGCATGGCCCCTGCAGTATGACAGAAATGTTTGGACAAGGAAGTGAGCCAGCAGATGAATACATGAGACCTTTAAAGACTGAGATGAACTCATGCTCTATGTCATTGGGGTCAGTAAGCTTGGTGCCCCTTTCAGTATATATGAAATGGATTGAGTTTCTGCTTGTTCGCATTTTCAGCTGGGCATGGAAAAATTTTGTATTGGCATCTCCCTCCCTTATCCAATGGCTATAGATCTTTGTTTGAGTGCTTGTTCTTCAATCAGTCCCCATTTAGTGATTTCTTGAAGTGTATCCTTTTTAACAGCAATTAAGGTTTGATCATGTGGACTTTGACAGAGATTAACCTGAATGATCTCTAGCTTTCTTCAAGCCTGCTGGAGTCTTTGAGTATAGGAAGCTAAGTAAGCATTTAAGTCCTTCAATTCAACCTACAATGCTCTTTTATTTTATTTTCTTTTCTTTCCATTTCTTAGTTTTCCATGTCTCTTCGATTTCTTGGTCAAGTGATAGTGGAGTGGAGATCATTTGCTTCATTTTTGACGATTCGTGGTCAAAATTCTTGGAGGAATAAATAAGTAAACAAGGAATTGAAGGTTAACAAGTTAATGTTATATTACATTATTTGAAAAAATCACATTTTTAAGAAGAAATTAAACCTTATCACAAAAATATCCTGATTTCTCAAAACTAAATGAAATTAAGAAGAAATTAAACCTTGAACAATTTCAAATTAAGTTTTTCTACGGAAAATTAAAAGCGAATAATTTTTGGGGGAAGATGATGATTCATCAGAGAGAGTTCTAATGGCTCTTTTGAGCTTGTTTTGAGGAAGATGATAAATTTAAATAAAGTAAATAATTAATAAAGAAAAGAATTGAAACGTGACATCTTTTAATTGGTTTTTGGCACAAAAAAGACCTTCGCGGGGATGTTGTGCGTGTTCACAAACCAGGTGAAAAAATGGGTCAAAATGGTCCTTTTACAAAGATATTCAATACTTTTATGAGGTAATAGGATGCTCGCAAAGTTAAGGTGTCTTTTTGAAAATCTGGGTTCAGTGATGACTTCATGTCTTTTCTCTTAAAAAACTATTAAATAAAAGGTAAAAAATGAATTTAAGAAAAAATAATAAATTGTAGTAATGATAAGGAGATATGAAAGGCAATAAATCGCAGTAATGATGAGAAGAGTGGTAAATATATTTTTCATAATATAATAATATAAAGGGGAGTAGTATCATAACTATGTTAAAAAATATTGTATTAAATACGATGCTATTTGATAACTTTTTTGAGTTTATGATAATAAGGAAGAGAGGTAATAAGATTTTTCATTTTAAAAAACAATAAAAATAGAAGGTAAAAAAATGAATGTAAGAAAATATAATAAATTGTTGTAATGATTGGGAGAGATGAAAGGCAATAAGTTGTAGTAATGGTGAGAAGAGAGATAAATAAGGTAAATATAGTTATCATAATAATAATATAAAGGTGAGTGTGGACAATAATTCTTTGTGTCGAGAAAACAATAATCAAGAACGGAACAATATAGCAACAATCGTATTTATTATTTCAAAGTGTGAGTGTTACAATCCCTGTGATATCTCTGAATTCGCCTTTTCAGATATAATTCAAGGGCTCTTGAGCTTGATCTTGAATTTGTCTTGAACTTGATCTTGGATTCAAGGGCTTTAAAGCTTGTTCTTGAATCTTCGATGAACTTGAACTTGAATTTTATCTTGATCTTGACTTTTACTTGAATTCAAGGCCTTCGAGCTTGTTTTTGAATTTGATGGTCTTGATCTTGATCGTTCTTGAACTTGAATACTTGAATTCTTAAACTTGTAGCTTATAGAGAATTTTATGGCGTTTGTACCAAGGGCTTTCTCTAGCTTCTTGTTTAGAAATTTTGGTCAATTTTCTGAATTATGAAGATCCCTATTTATAGTTTTAGAATAGATGAGTTGTGATTGGAACAAGATTCCCTTCGACCAATCAGATTTAAGTGACATGACATCTGAGTTTCATGGAGTGGGCTTGTCATTTTTGACATATGTCATGACCCTATTGACTTCTTGGTTTGCCTTGGCATGCCATATCATTTTACTCGTTGCACCAAATTGGCCTCTAGGATGAGATGAAATTGGCTCATTTATTATAGCTCAAATCAAATAATTTGAACTTTAATTAAATCCATATTTATTAGACTTAAATAATTAACCCAGTTATATTAACCCATAATATTTATTTGGACTAATATATTCATGAATTTAATATAATCTGAATCATTTTATAAATATGTATTTAATAAATTTTAAATGATTACGAATGCCCCATGCTTTAAGTCTTATCGAGATATTTTATCTTTTGAAGACTAGACTTGAAGTATTAATTTGATACTTAATCACAATATTATTGTAAAAATATGGCCTAACATATGTTATACCAATAGGGAACATTTAGGACTTGAACGTACAATAATAAAAAAAAAATTATATAAAAAAAGTGAGAAAACACATAAAAAAAAACCTGAACTTGGTCGGATTACTTACTTTAGCACTTAAACTACACGGGCGTTTAAATACCCCCCTAAACATTTTTGAAGTGAATTAAATGCAACCGTAAGGGATGACATGGAAAAGAGAGTGAGTTCACTAACCTAATAGCGTGTGAAGGAGTTAAAAAAGGAAAAAATAATTATAAAATCATATACATGTCATTTTTTTATAGATCAATATATAATTATATTTTAAATATAATAACTTTTATTAAACTATATGAATTTTCCTATTGGCCCATAAAACTTTTAATTATTTTCTCTTCATTTTATTGTCATCCCCAGTAAGCTTCTGCTCCATTGAAGCATCATTTTTCCTCCATCTTCAACTCTATCAACTACTTCAATTTCACCGTCTCTTTAGTAATCCACAAAACCTGGAATGACCCGATTCCGTCATTAGGGAAAACCAATGGAAAAAACTTTGGGCCAAAAAACTTTTTGTAGTAACTTGGATTTTCCCAACCTAATCCAGGTTTGGCCGAAATTGGGGTCATTAAAGTCTAGGAAAATCTGGTAGCAATTGGGTGATTTAATTGTAATTTTTATTACATGACTAGATAGCTAAGGTGTTAAGAAATCCGTACAACTTTACGAAATTGAATTCGGGTGAGTAGAACTCCCGAAATTGATCTTAGCGTGAACGGTTAATTCCTGAGTGTCATTGGTCAAAGATGTGTTGTGAAATGGGAGTTTGGAATTCTTAAATCGACTCACTGGTCCCGTGCAAGCCGATGTGGCGGAATTATTCCCGCCAGGGCAGGGCCATTGTGGTGGGATGGGTACCGCCGTAGCAAGACATACACGACTTAATTCGGAAATAAAACACCAAAAACATTTTATTCTGCACTTTTCGACTTTGAGAGCTAAGGAACGACCCCAGGGGTTTTCTTGACAATTTTCCACCATTCTTGAGGCTAAAAGTAAGGTTTTCACTCCCCGAATCCATTTTTTGATCCGTAGAATGTAAATTTGTGGGTAATTATTGTTGGGAATGGTTTTGATCTGAAACTAATGGTGGAAAAGCCCTAAATTGGGTATTAGGATCTTGGATTTGGTCTAGGGTTATTGGGTTTGTTATAATCTGGATAATTAGATCTTTGATTGTTGATCATTGCGTTAATTGTATATTTTTAGACCACGAACAAGCGAGAAGAATCCGGAAAGAAAGATTCAAGTGCCTTAGGGGATTCAAGCTTGGATTCGAGGTAGGTGATGGTTGTGATTCTATGATTGTGTGATGTATGTTTGTTCTTGCTTCATTATGATACATGTATGTATGTGAATGTTGCATTATTGATTACATTAATTGTACATGAGGATATATGAATGATGAATGCCATGAATCATGACTTGATTGTATGATTATTAGAACGTACTTTGTGATTGTAATTGTGGTTTGTTGAATGGATCGGGTGTTGCGTTCCGACATACTAACTTGGATCGGTTGCCACGTTCTGGCATAAACATTGGATCGATTGCCACGTTCTGGCATAAACATTGGATCGATTGCCACGTTCTGACAAAAATATGGGATTGGTTGCCACGTTCCGACATAATCATTGGATCGGGTACCACGTTCATGTATGCTAACAGTTTGGGTGTGGGTTCCATGACAGGACCATTGATTTGACATAATTATATATCTTAATAAATGTGAAAATGTTCGTTGTTCGTAAATGATGATGATATTGTATATGTTTGATATATGTATATGTTCGATACATGTATATGATTATATTGTTCTAATGACTTATGTATGTTGCACTTAATGGGATTGCCGAGTGATCCTACTAGTACACTGTGGTTGTGTACTGATACAACATTTGCTCTTTGTTTGTTAAGTACAGGGCATCTTCAGGCGGCTATTGATAGACCTCAGCTAGGTGATTGTTGAGCATGATCGAATTCAAGGGGAGCTCGTTCTTTTAGGCTGCCATGGATCTTTCTTGTTTAAGTCCACTCTTTTGAACTCAGACTATTTGTTTAAGGTGTTTGTTTAGTTTCGGGGTTGTACCCCTTGTTCTTAGACTTGTCGTTAGTAGAGTTTTGTTACAATGACTTTCAGGTTCTAGGGGTTGAATTTTCGTATTAGTTTGGTTAGTCAATTGTTTAAACCTTTGGAGTTTATGGGGACTCCATTCTTGTTGTCATTTAAATCTGTTTTCGTATCTTTAAATGCATAGTAGTCGGTTAAGTTGTTATATTTGGGTTGTAGTAATGGTTCTCCCACCAGAGGGTTAGTGTAGATGCCAATCACGACGGTCTGGGTCGTGACAAAACCCAACACCAACATCTTATTATTGACGTCAATTTCACACCTATAAATTTTGTCGATTTTCATCGAAGCTAAAAAGAACTTATTGGTTCACCGAAAAAGATGAAGAAAGGAAGAAAAACAGGAGGTGTGGTGGAAAATATGAAGAGGAAAAAAATGAACAGTTAAGAGCTAGAAATGGTGAAGAAAAAGGAAGAAGACATAAGTGAAGGGGCTGGGTGGTTGTTGGGTATGGGAGGAAAATAAAAAAGGGGTGGGTGGGGCTGGGGATGGGGGATTAAAAATGGATCCACATTTTAAATTTTAATTTTAGAAAATGCATTTGTAATTAATTACTTAGTGTAAATTAATGTTAAGAAGTGATAAAGAAAAATTTGTGAAAATAATTAATAAAAAAAATTAATTAATGATGTGGTGCTGACATGGCTATGTTGTGGCACTTACATGGTTATGATGTGGCAAGTGAGAGTGGTATAATAATCTCAGGGTGGTTTTTAATTCACTTCAAATATGTTAAGGGGGTATTTAAACACCCGTGTAGTTTAAGTACTAAAGTAAGTTATCCGACCAAATTCAGGTTTTTTTTATGTATTTTCTCTAAAAAACTTATCGTGACTTTATCAAGAAAATGAGGTAGTTTGGCTTTCTAAGCATTAAATGCTTAGACCCCTCCGCTTTTTCTTTCATAATTTTCCTAGAATAAGCCATATTGTCGCCTCATTATTCCATATTCTATTAGGATTGTAACAAAATCCACCGTCCCTTATTTCTATTAGGATTTTTAATTCTACTATTGAGTCCTAGAAAAATAGAAATTATTGGTTGCTTATGTAACGACTCAAAACGTCGTTACTTATGAAGGGTAAAATGTCGTGAGTAACTGGCCCCACTGTCCTTCCAGAGCAGGGTGATGTTGCTACGGCGGCGGCTCCCCAATGAGATGGGAGCGCCAGAGCGGGATGGTCGGAGGGCAAACCTTAATGACGCGAAGTCTTATTTCCTCCTTTTTCCTTAAGTGCCAAAAAGAAGTGAGGGTCACCCCAGAAACCCTCAAAAGACTGCTCTAGGCTTGGGAAGAAAGGAGAAATAGATTTCTAGCGCAAGGTTGACGACAACTCACTGATTTCTAGCCAAAATCCACACTGTCTCGTTGTCGGGAATCTAGGATTGGAGCCACAATCCCTCTGCAGCTACTTGGCTCCCAAGTAGGCTAGGTTTACTTACTTGAGTAGTAGTAAATGTGTGCTCACTGGGTAATATGTTGCTAATTGACAGTAGAATTCATGTTTAGGCCTTCGGGCACATAAAAAGGGACAGTTGTACATGTACTCCTAGTTGTTAAATATGACGTGTACCGTGGGAGGGAAGCCTCACCCTGTAAACTAGAGGTAGGTGATGGTTCGACTTCTCATTTGTGTTATATATGCTTGTTAATTGCTCCATTGTATGCATGAAGAGAAACATGAATCAAACCTAATGAAATGACTAACTATGGACAATTACATGCCATGAACCTGTTACTTGACTTTGTGACTATGTGAACTGTTCATTATGGGTGTGATTATGGCAATGGTTGTGCTGACTAGATCGGGTGTCATGTTCTGACACATATATTGGATGGGGTGTCACATTCTGACACATATATTGGACTGGGTGTCACATTCCGACATAAATATTGGATTGGGTGTCACGTTCCGACATACTAACAGTTTGGGTGTGGGTTCCATGAGAGAACCATTGGTGACTACTACATTCATATCTACCTGTCATTGATACTGGGGAATTGTATATTGCTCCTAAAATGATATTTGACCTATGCATCCTGTATATGTGTGTTTAATGTGTGGTAATTACTTGTTTATATCTCGTTTACTGGAATTAACTATGAATAATCATGCCCAATCGGTATGTTATCTGGTAAGTGGAGACCGAGGGTCCAAGCGTTACTATCGGCTATATTTAGAGAGATTGTATGTGTTCTTAAATAATGAGAAGTGGGGGTAGTGTTCATGATGCACAAGTACACAGGTCCTACCCTGGGGAAGGGGATTCATATTCAAAACGGTTAGCGAGCCTTGATAGGATATACTATGGGGTCAAGGGCTGAACTGTGATGTAGAAGAAGCGAGGGCATATCATGAATTATATGTTTGGCCGGATTGGTAGTGGTCGTATTCGGGAACTCCTCTATGAGATAGAATGGTTAAGCTATGATCAAGAACAGAGCGAGCAGGGTGATAGAGTAGGGGGTTAGAGTCAAGTGTAGTAGTACGTTTAAGGTATACGGGAATGGTAAAGGCAGGGGGATAAAGGTTGAGGGGTGCATTTTCTTGTTGCATGTTTCCTGCTGGTTGATTTCTTTATATTATGTGGTAGGCTTCGGTTTGACCGATGATGCCTACCAGTACATGTTGTTTGTACTGATACTACTCTTGATATGCCATTGGGAATAGTCTAGTTGCAAGGTCAGTGATGTTTCATAGGTGAAGACGAAGACAATCTCCAACAGCTTCTACTCTTCCTTCCCTGTGGTGGGAGCTGTGTCATTAGTTACTGTATTTTATACCCTGTAATCTTAGAAGCTCTTGTACCTGTTTAGACTAGATCCATAGGGGCGTTATTTATTTTACAAATTTAATTTTGATTGTTTAAACTCTTTATCAAGTAATAATCTCATGAGTTCTTTTTTTCTCCAGTTTTCTTAATCTTTCGCATGTCTTTAACCGTTTGGGGATCAAGGGTCCTCCTACTTAGGTGTTAGAGTAGGTGCCTTCACGGCCCGGTGGGTTAGGTTGTGTCATCTTAGGAAAAGGACTCCTTGCCACAGCCAACTTAACATCTATAAATAGATGTTTGCTCCTTATCTCTTCAGCATCAACATCAACAAATTTCGAGCTCCTCCTTGTAGTTACTCGGAGCTTGGTGTGTAGACACCAAGGTATGTTGTATATATATATTTGTATTTTGTTTTGTTCTCTTTCTTTTGTGCTTTTTTTATAGATCAATGAAAGCAATATTTGTACTTTGCGGAGGCTACACAATGGAGAGTTTTATCACATAAGAATTTGATCTCGAGGTGTGAAAGGATGTGTTTAACGTCCCCACCTTGAGATCAACAACATAACCAATATTTGTAATTTGCGGAGGCTACACAATGGAGAGCTTTATAACACAATAATTTGATCTTGAGGTGTGAAGGGATGTGTTGAACATACCCGCCTTGAGATCACTAACTTGAGGCTTTATAAGATCCCAAATACTACAGAAGAATTTGATCTTAAGGTGTGTAAGGATGTGTTGAACATCCCCGCTGTAACACCCCGCAATTAGAAAGAGCTAGAATTAGAAAGAGTCATTGTTGGAACGAATGAAAAATCTGGAAATTTGACAAAGTTAAGTTAAGAATGAGTTTTGGGTCAACTTTAAATGACCATAAATTCTAGCTCAAGATTATTTAGGTGTGCTACAAGATACCATAGGAAAGAGCTTTAAATTATCTTTCCAACGCCACCGAGTTTTCTCATTTTCGCATTCATATGAGGGAGATATGTCCATTCGAAGTTGGGTTGTCTAGATAAGGCAAGTCAAAACCGGATTTTAGAAGGGTATTGTGGTCTTTTCACTACCCAATTAATTAAATTCGTTTTGGTAATTAAGTTGGGGTCTCAACTGATGGGATTCAGTTTACGCGATTGAAAAATAAGTTAGGGTTTTGAGAGAAGAGAAAAGAAGAGGAGAAAAGAGAAGGAGAAGCAAGGAAATCGTCAAGTTCTTGAAGAATTGCTTGTGGATTTCGTCAAGGGGTGATCCCTACGAGGTATATCAGATCACATAGCGTTGGGTTAGTTCACCCACGCGCCAATCATGATTTACTTCAGCGAAGTTAGATTCTTGAAGGTTTAGAAATTGAATTCTTGATAGATTTGTTTGAAGTTTCTATTGGGTTCTTGATTGTTGGAGTTCTTGAGGAGTTCTTGATTTTGATTCATGAAATTAGGTGTCGTTTTGAGTAGATTCTTGCGTATTTTCATTATGTAGTCAAATCTAAGTGTTTGGGGAAAGACCCAATTGAGTTTAGAGGGTCTAGAGTTGAAAAACGAGCAAGAATAATTGTCAAACACCTGGGCAGAGGGGTGGGGCGTCGCGCCACTCAGAGTGCCCCACAAAATTCTCTGAAGTTTTGAACCTGGGGCATCACTCCAGACAGCGCACCCCAATTTCAGTTCTGATGTTTTGGGTCTGGCGCCCCGCGCCACTCAGAGCGCCAGGGACGCCATGTCTTCTACTTCTTCCCACTTCTTTCCGTACTAGTTCCCTTGAAACGTACCTATGTTTCCTAGTTGATTCCTACACTCTAAGGTACGTCTAAACAACATGAAATCATCAATAACATGATATCATGAGCCTTAAATCCATAATTCAATTCAAGGAAAGTTAAGAGAATTTCATAGAGTTTTCCAAAAGTCTTTTACAAACGTTTAACTTTATTTTAAGACTTGAGTTTTGAGTTAAGTAAAGGTTGAAGTTCATTTCTTCAAAGAGTATATGGGGACTATGTATTCCCAAAGAGTTTAAAATATTTTCACATTTAAATAAGAAAGGAAACTGAGATTTCCAAAGAGCATTTGAGCTAGTTTTCAGTAAAGAGTAAATGCTTTCACAATTAAGCAAGAGAGGAAACTATGATATCCAAGAGGAGCCTTTAAGCTAAGTTTTGAGCAATTATCTCAAACCACAGAAAGAAGTATGGTTTTAAACATAAGAGCTAGTATTATTTTTGGGAGTAGTATTGAGCACCGATATGGGGGAGTGTTCAGATAACTCCTAGCCCCCATAAACCATGTAGCCACCATGGGTAGAAAAGGGTCATAATTTTTAGATGATTCCTTAGTGCTTTCTAGCATAGACTAGTGGATCCACTTAGTAGTCAGGTTCTATATTGTCACGACCTGAGAGTACCCCCTAGTCGTAACATGGCGTATTCGACCCCGAAGGGGTCTTATACAAGCCACATAGTTATTCATTGCATTCAATAATGAAAATAGTGCGGAATAAAAAAACTTATTTACATCCACACATTCAAACTTCATTAAAACAACTTTAAAACACACAGCGG